>JAJIBD010007713.1:0-117222 GCA_021461705.1 Cryptotis parvus | reverse complement strand
GTTCATCAATAAATGCTTTATTTGGAGGTGTTTAAAGAATATGCCTCCTGCACGGCAAGCCTAGCAAGCTGCTCGTGGTTGTATTTGACATGCCAAATGCCAGTAACAATTATATTAGGTCATTCCCATGACCTAATATAATGGTTTGAGGTCTTTATGTTCCTGTAGCAAGCCAATGCCCTTTGCTCTACTGGCATGAGACAGGACATATGGAGATTTTACTGGTGCCCGCTCTAGCAAATAGATGATTAACGGGAAGATCGTGGATCGTGATCGTGATCGTGATCGTGGTGCCTGGGGACCATATGGGATGCTGGGGATCGAACCCAGTTCAGCCACATGCAAGGCAAACACCCTACCCACTGGACTATCACTTTGGCCCCTGCATAGTAATCTTAAGGGATCACTTATCACTTATCTTCCCATTGTTCATCCATTTGCTTGTGTAGACACCAGTGACATCTCCATTTGTCCCTGTCGCGCTCAAGTGTAGCCCAATGGCATCTGCTCACTCCATGAACACAAAGAGCCTCAAAATGTTCATTCAGGTTTTAAAGACTGACCATCTCGTAGGTGGGTGGACATATGTTCTTTTGACATCCTGTAGAATCCAGTCATTAACAGCTCTAGTCCAGCAGCCATCCCCAAATTGCATTACGTGTCCTGCCCATCTGATTTTCATCATCTTGACAAAAGAGACAACATCTTTGATTCTTGGTCGCCGATGGAGGTTGGAACTCTGGATTCTTTCTCTCACTTCAGTGAAGCATGACACACTAAGTATGACTCTATTCCTCTTTAGGCTACCAGAATAGCATTCTTATCCTATTTTCAAAGAGCCCAGGTCTCTGAATCATATGTTAGTACAAGAAGAATGGTGGAGTCGAAAAGTTGTGTCTGGAGTCTTCATCTTTTTTACTACTTCCTCAGTGCTTCTGAAGACATTCCACGCCGCCTCTTCCTCCTGCATAGTTCACATGCTAGATCATACATCATGTTGAATTCCCAACCTAGTTACAAATAGCTGCTGCATTCGGAGATGTTCATTCTGTTGAGAACAAATGGACCATCGGGAACTAGTCCATATCTCATGAACATTGTCTTCTGGAAATTCCGCTGCAGTCCAACCTTTCCTCACTCACAGTTGAAGTCCGCCAGCATTTGTGCTGCTTGGCTGGAATTTGTGTTATTAAACGATGTCATCAGTGAAGTTGAGGTGGTGTAGTTAGCGACCATCTATCTTCACTCCCATTCCTTCCCATTCCAGTCGCTCTCATGACATTCTTGAGGGTAGCACTGAAGAGTCTTGGTGAAATGGTATCTCCCTGTCATATGCGGCAGAAGCCAGAAAAAGTATGTGCAAAGCTCTCCTATCCTTCGCCAACTATAAGACCAGGATGACTGCCCTCCGACATCCTGATGGATCTATCACATCTTCCAGAAGGGCAATGGAGAAGATGATCCATAACTTCTACTCAGATCTCTTTGATAAGTATGTCTACCTACCCACAAATTAAATTCAGCAGGATGGATATGTCATTCCCAATGTTCTCCCTTCCGAAATCCAACATGCCATTTCATCAATAAAAAGCATACAGCACCTGGTCCAGACAAGTTTAGACCCGAACACCTGAAGAATCTGCTGCCAGTACTCGTCAATACACTGGCTCAGCTCTTCACACGCTACCTATCTGAATGCAAGATTCTGTCCCAATGGAAAACCAGCAGGACAGTTCTGTTGTATAAGAAGGGTGACATCCATGACATCGGCAACTATTGCCCTATCTGCCTGTTATCCATCTTCTACAAGTTATTCACTTCAGTCATCCTGAATACAATCAGCAGAACACTAGATGAAGAATAACTATGCAAGCAAGCCAGGTTCCAAAAAGGATTCAGCACAATCAACAATGTCCACACAGTGACCAAACTCATTGAGGTTTCACAAGAGTTCGTGATGCTGCTCTGTCTAATGTTCATTGATTTAAAAAAAGCCTTTGATTCTGTTGAGACTGAAGCAGTCATTGAAGCCCTAGCCAAACAGGGCATTCAAACTCAGTACATAAAGATCCTCCATGAGCTGTATTATGGATTCACCACCAGGATCTCACCATTCTACAAGGAAGTATTCATCAACATAAAGAGAGGGGTTTGACATGGAATCTTAAGGCATATATTAAAAAATTAAATATATGCATGCTTTTCTGACAACAACAGTCTTACTGTTGGGAATCTTTCTACTAAAATTAAAATGCCTACATAAAGTAATGTCATTGTAAATACCAGTAGAAGTAAGTTTATTGTCATTATGTAAGGTAGAGTGAAAGCAGTAAACAAGTTAACTGCTATCAATAGGGCTAAAAAATATTTATGCAATAAAATAATAAATTCTATTAAATGTACAAATTCGGACCAGAGTGATAGTAGTGTGCTTATTTTGCATGTTACTGGCCTAGGTTCAAGCCCTGGCATTCTGTGTATGGCTGCCCCAAGCCATAGCAGGAGTCATCCTTGAGTTCAGTGCCAGGAGTAATCTCTGAGCATTACTGGGTGTGACCATCCCCCAAATAAAAAGAAACCCAAATATATTTCTTTTTTTTATTTAATTTTATTTTATTATTCCCCCCCATTGGAGGACATGTTTAGCTAATCTGGGAGTTTTGTTGTTTTGCTCACTCCCAGCTTAATCTTATTTAAGCCAATGTTCATTCTAATGAGATCTCTCTTCTATGTAAACACTTCTAGAGGGTGTGGCAGTTACAGAAGTCACCTTGATTGAATAACTTCTGACTTATACATCTACTAAGACTTCTATGTTTTCTAGATTGGGCACAGCTACTCTTTATACCCACTGCACCCAACGTGGGACAGTTAGAATTTACCAGGAGACTACCACCCTGGCTACGCTGAGACTAAAGGTAGACTATAGGAAGGATCATACTAGTTTGCTCTAAGCAGGCGAGTATGACCCTTTCAGTACATGAGAACAAGATACTCAGAATCACCCTGGTGCAGATAATAATAAGGACCTTGTGGGTACCATCTAGATTACATGAAGCTCATGAAGTTAAGATGTATTACTTTATATCAGCCCCCTCTCTCTCCAGTGTTTTACATAAGAGATAATCTCGGATTAGTCCTTGGTGTAACCTTTGTTTATACCTACAATAGGGTGTGGCACTACACTCTGTTTAGGGTTCTTTGTTGGCATGAAAACCTCCCAATTGGGTTACTTTGGTGTATATAAGGGGGCTGACTTGAGGCCCCTTCACCTTTTGCCTTTTGGTTCCTCAGCCTTCAGCTTTTGGCTCCCTGCGGCTTTTGGCTTTGGCTTTTGGCCTTCTTCTTTGTGTGGATCTCTCCTGTGAGCGCTCATTCCCCTTGGAAGCTTTTTCTCCTTTACACGTGGTGGTCGCCATCTTGGCCTACACGTGGCTGGGGTTCTAGCCTGGAATCCTAAGCACCGGGCTTTTCCTTTTTGCTGATTTGTATGCCTGAACCTGTGATAAGTAAAGCCTTTTAAAACTGCATCGGATTCCTGAGTTTTCATCCGTTCTCGCCGGCTTCGGAGGTAGAAGGGAACTTCGCTTCCCGGCACTGTCGGGGACCCCCGGCGGGCGCCCCCACCCCCCCAAATATTATTACACCATTTTAGACATACAATTGAATGATGCTCATGTAGAGTTTTGGTTCTACAGTGTTCCAGCACCCATCCCTCCACCCAAACCCATCTCCCATCACCAATGTCCCCACCTCCCTCCCCCCTCCCACACCTCAACTACTTGACGGGTTCTGTATGTCATTTCTCTCCTCTTTATCGCTCCCTCCCACCAAACTTTCCTACTCTTCGTGGAATGCAGTGCATTAAAAAACATTATTATTTCCACTATTTTAATGGACCGTGGCCGCTTGCGGCCGGGCAACCTGGACTCGAACTGGTTTTGCTCCGTTAATCTGGTCGTGAGGGAGTTCCCCAGCATCCAGACAGCGAAAATGGTGGCTAGTGTGATGGGCAAGTCTCATCCGGCTGCTTCTGGGACCCCCAGAGGTGATGGGCCCACTCCCAAAATCCATCTGCCCTCCCAGGTGGGCCATAGTCAGCTGGGCCCGGGCGAGCCAAGTTCCAGCCTCCCCAGCCCTTGTGAGGCTCTTCATGCTATGGCTGGTGGTCCCAGGGCAGCTCCAGAGTGCACTCTTAAGCACAGGGTCAGGAGTAAGCCCTGAGCACTGCTAGTGTGGCCTAGAAACCAAAATCAACTACCATAACAATTTGTCTTAATCCTTTCCTGCATTCCAGGAGCAGTGCAGATGACTACATCCCAGGGGCAGGGCAGAATGGAACTCTTCCCACTTCCAACATGCTGTGCTGCCAGTTAAGCACAGGGCCTAGATATGCGCCAACTTCTTGAATGTATTGTACACAATATCAAAAGCCTTCATTTTGTGAGTATAACATCCGAAGTTCCTCATATCCAGAAGACAATGTACTGCCCTCCTTTATTGGGGGTGACCAGTTGGAGTTTGAGGTTGGGTCACACCTGTGTTAAGGGCTTACGCCTGGCTCGGGCTTACTTTTAGTGGTGCTCAGGGACCATATGTAGTGCTGGGGAACAAACTGAATGCAAGATAAGTACCTTAGCTTCTGTACTATCATTCCAGCTCCAAAATACTTTTTATTTTTAATGAAGTAAAATAGTTGCATTTATTTATATTTATTTTGGGTTCTCACCTGTTGCAGTACACTGTTGCCCATAGCCTCTGCATCTTGCCTGGAGTTATCTCCTGCAGGCCACTTTGTAGATAAAGGGCAAGAAAACAGTTTGAATGTGGCAGATATCTTACTAGGTATTCTGTGTTAGCTGATATAAATATTTTCTCTCATGCTACCACAATCATCGTGGGACTATATAGATCTTACCAGTATATTTACCAGGCTCTCTAAGTAACTAGAGCAGAGAGAAATGCTATTTGCCTCCAAGCAAGCAAGTGTGGCTCTCTAATAAGTATAAAGGCTAATATACAAAACAACTATGAAGTAAAGATGAGAATCTTGTGAAAGCTTGGAGAAATATATACCTGGCTGTAGAATATCCATTGGTACAGGTACTTGCCCTTCTCCCACTCTACATAGAACCTGCAGGGACACTTCCCAGGCAGATCTTGGCTGGGGCATATTAACATTTCAGTGGGACTAGGTGAGGTCCTGGGAGAAGTTACCTGAGGGGGATTGACCCTAACTGCTTTCCGTTGATGTGGGCCAGTTTGGGCAGAAAAGTTATAAAAGCTACTGTAGCCTTTTTGCCTTTTCTCGCTTTTTCCTCCTCTTTGCCCACTGCGCTCCTCCTCTCTCCTTTCTCCTCCTGGTTGGGCCTTGGCACGTGGTAGCAGCCACCTTGGCCTAGGATTCTAAACCTACACGTGGCCAGGTCCCAGCTAGGAAACCTAGAGTCTGGGCTTTTCCTGTTACTAGATTGTATTGAGAACAAGTGTGAGTAAAACCTTTTGAAACTTTGCTGGATTCTTGCGTCTTTCTCCATCCTCCAACCACTAACCCCTCCAGCAAAAGGGGATCCCTATACCCTGTTCCCGGATTTTGTCAGGGTGCCCAGTGTACCCTGACACACACCCATCTGTGCTCAGGACTTACTCCTGGCTCTACTCATAGATCACTCCTGGCATGTTTGGGGGGCCATATGGGGCGCCAGAATCAAATCCAGGTTAGCTGCATAGAAGATAAGCACCTTATACACTGTACTGTCACTCTGGCCTCAAGTAGTTTTATTTAAAGAAATAAAGATAAGTGTAAGGGAGAGAAGGAAAGAGAAATATGTATTCAAAAGAGGACATGAACTTCTCCAAAAGGAAAAATACTCAAAAATACTTCTTTATTTTTTTGTCATTTCCCAATTTTATTTGTTTGAACTTTATTTAAACCCTGTGATTTACAAAGTTCTTCACCACACAGTTGTTTCAGGTACTCAATATTCAACAACGGTCCTACTACCACTATGCCCTTACTGCCACTAAAGTCCCTAGTTTCCTGTCCACCCCCAAGACTGCTCCCTTAGGAGCTATAAGTACTACTTGTCACTTCCCTATACCCAGACAGTGTGTCTGCCTCAAAGAATAATGCCGGTGACAGCAGGGATGAGTTCTTAGCTTGTACTCTGACATTTTTGTTATAGGGCTTTCTTTTACCCTGGTCTTATAACTGATTGTTCCAGTTAAAACAAGAAATGCTCATAGCGAGGCCTGGCTTGAAGAGTTTGTACACTTAAATATTGTGGGACAAGGCACAGAGCTCAAAGGGTTGGGTAGCAGACTTTGCATGGTGGTGATCTGGATTTGATCCTCAGTACTGCATGGTAACCTGAGCACCTCTGGGTGTGTTTTATAAATAAAGGCAAAACAGAAATTGTGAATTCAATCTTCTGAGGTTGTACTTGAATAATCCATGAAAAAAGCTAAGTGTGCCTAAGACATAATTAGCAACGTTATCAACTTTTGCTAAAGATATTCAAGAGTTGAAAGGGCAGAAAGAAAGCTCAGGGGCTGAGTTTGTGCTTTGCATGCTGGAAGCCTGTGTCCAGTCTTCGGCATCTCATGGTCCCCTGAGCATCAGTGGGAGAAAAGCTCTGAACACTGACTGGGTATGACAAAAAAAAAAAAAAAAGAAAAAGAAAAAGAAAAAAGAAATGCAGATACTGCACTGCAGTGGTGGTTTTTATTCATTACCTGACAGTGCCAGTTACAAGTATTATTTATAACCATTAAAAGCTACCCTTTGAGTTTTTACATATAAATTGCCCTATTTTCAGGTCACAGCTATGTTAGAATTAAATTTCTAAAACTTACTGCTTCCTGAAAGCAACTGTTTGTATTTAAGGAATTTGTTTTGTGTATTTGAGGCTGGGGGGGTGGGTGGATGAGGGGGCTGGGCCATGCCTGGCATTGCTTAGTTGCTACTTCCAGTTTGATGTTCAAGTGTAACACCTGCCACTTTCATTCAGGGGATCATGTGGTACTGGGGATTGAACCTAGGCAATGTATGTGCTCACAGGCAAAAGTATGTGCTCCAGCCTATTAAACTCTCCATTTCTGCAATTTCATTTTTAATGAAATACCTACACTTCAAGGCTCAATAAGGACAATGCAAGGTATAGTAATAAAGACTTTAAAAAGGAAGGAAAGGAAAAGAATGCATCAAAGCTCCCAGATTATGGAAGAAATCTCATGAAGGAAGATTCCAGAGAAAGGCAGAAACTTTCCTTTTTACAACTTTTAAATGAATGGGGATGGGGCAGTGGGGAGTGGGGGGGAGAAAACAGATTTTTTTTAATTGTGTTCCAAGAATATGGACCATTAAAAGAGTAGAGGATGCTGAAATGATTACCTTCTGGTGTCTTGTCCTCTAAATTATCCTGGGTCATCCAGGTTATCAGTCACTAGCTAGGCTACCCTTGTGACACTTGTGACATTCCATACCAGTAATCCTTTTTTGTTTTTTGGACCACACCTGGCAGTGGTCAGGGCTGACTCCTGACTCTGTGCTCAGAGATCACTCTTGGCAGAGTTTAGGGGAGCTTACAAGGTGCCGGGATTGAACCCATGTTGGTTGCATACCAGGTAAGCGTGCTACTCACTATACTATCTGACCAGCTCCCAACAGTTAGCTTATTTATTTATTTATTTACCTATTTATCTATTTCTTTATTTATTTTTGAGGAATGGGAAGAAGGGAGAGAAAAGGAGAAAGTAACCTGTTTAAGACAGAATGTGGGGGACCTAGCAACCGCGCAGCAGGTAGGGCATTTGCCTTGCATGCGCTGACCCAGGTTCGATCCCCGGCATCCCACATGGTTCCCTGAGCACCGCCAGGAGTAATCCCCGAGTGCAGAGTCAGGAGCAACACCTGAGCATCGCCGGGTGTGACCCAAAAAGCAAACAAAACAAAAACAAGACAGAATGTGGGCTTCTCCAAGGGCAAAGAGAGCCCCTGCAAACACATTCCAGGATTAGATGCAAAAGCATGAAAGTACTCCTCTCAAGGAGGGAAATGCCGGTCACTCATATGTTTGGGCATTGCACGGGGCAGGGTGGGGACCTTCCCTGCTTCCCTGCTTGCCTGAGATGGAATAGATGGACAGAGAGCTAGATATTGGTGACGTAGTTGTAGTGAAAGATGATTTCTAAACTTGTTGAGAGTTGTCAACATAATGACCTTTTGCCTGATACTTTACTATGGATTTTTTTAAAGAAAGAAACAACTCTAGTCTCCTACATCGTTGAGACAATTACTAATCAGGAAATTAACATTGCTCTACTACTACCAACAGTTAGCTTTTTGTAGGACCATATTCTTAATATAGCTTTCCCTGTTCCCTTTTTGTCCTTATTAGAGTAAGGTGTGGCCCCCAAACAAAACTATTTTTTTTTTTTTTGCTTTTTGGGTTACACCCAGCAATGCTCAGGGGTTACTCCTGGCTCTGCACTCAGGAATTACTCCTGGTGGTGCTCGGGGACTATATGGGATGCCGGGATCGAACCCAGGTCGGTCGCGCAAGGCAAACACCCTACCCACTGTGCTATTGCTCTGGCCCCTAATTTTTTTTTATTTCTATGTGTCATGATAGTTTAAAAGATATTGATTTACAAACAATATGGGTACAAGAAAGAACCCTTTCAGTACAATTGCTTCCTCTGGAAAAAGATCGTCCTTGTTGTTCACTGAATTTATGTTTATAAGAATCTCTAAAGGAATTGGTGATAATGACATCTTTAATTATGTTAGGAATAAAGGTAAAACAGTGGTTTAGAAGAAAAACATGAAGTCAGCCATAGTATAGGTGGTACTAGCTGAAACTTAGGTGGCGCCAGAATGACTGTAATTTTGGAGCAATAATAAAAATGATGGTGCCTGGGAAATGATACATTTCAGCCACTTGGCCCTGGTCTCATGGCTTATCCAGGGATCAGAAGCTTTTTGGTCCTGTATAAAAAGTGAGAACTGCTAATTGATGAAGGATAGCAGAATATGCCACCTCCAGATGCCGTTTAGGTGTATCATTTTGACCTATAGGTGCTCTGAAATCAGAAAATGCAGGAGTCCTTTTCTAAACTTTCTTATCTGAAGTCAGATCCTTTAAAAGGAACTCCACTGTCAAAAACCCTACGGAGTTTCACCACCGAGTGAAGAGAGACATTTCTTATAGGAGAGAGTGTAAGTCTATATCACACCAAGACTAGAGTCTCCCATCTATTTTGCCATGGACCGATTTTTTCTTCCTGAAAACTATTACCCCCTAAGAGGTCATATATCTCCCTCCCCTCTTTCACTATTAAGGGGTTTGGGGGAAGGATCCACCCCAGGTATTGAGGTAGGGGGAGTGTTGAGGAGGCACATCTCCACTAGCTCCTGCTAGGAGAATGCAAAGGACTAAGGATCAACTCTGGACCTCCCACCAGCTCATTCAACTATTTTCCTGACTTCCTTTTCAGATGACATTTAAGCATGAATTCTAAGTCACCTCGGGTGTTCTTAATTTTTCCCTAGACTCCTTCCTGTATTCATGAAGTATACAAATGGGTGAAATTATGTATTTCTTTGGGTTCCTTTATTACAGAGGTCTCCGCTAAGAACTTAGTACAGGAGAAATGATTTCCTTCTCTCCACCACACTGTTTAATGAATACCCAAATAACTACTTTATAGGGTGCAGAATATTTAGGACACATCCCTTTTAAAATCTGTTGTCTAGGGCAGTGACATTGCTCCTCAGAGCAGGTTTTGTAAGGTAAGAAAAGTACAACGCCTCAATTCCTAAGACTGCAAGATGTCTTCCTTCATCATAGTGAATAGTGAGAAGGGAAAAAGGACCAGCAAGAACAGGCAGTACGTCGGAAATGAAAGCAGCGCTTTTGAGGGCTTTAGATAATGGACTTGGCGAGGGGTGAAAGGGGCATTTAAGAACCATCCACGAAGTTAAGAAAGGGTCCACAGGACTATGTAATTCCTTGTTCGGATTGCTTTGTCTTGCAGCACGCCAGGCTTTGTCATCAGCTGATGGTTGCAATTACTTTAACAAGCAAAGGAAATGCCAATCAAGTGCATCACCTGGGACCTCCGCACCCTTGCAACCTGTCAGGCCTCAGGCAGGAGACAAAACGCTCGAGGCTGCGTGTGGAGCACAGGTAAAAGATGGGGTGAGGGCGGTGGCTGAGGCAGTGTGGACGGTCTCCCAAGGCCCATATTTTACTGGAGCGATTTGTTGCCACTTTGGTACCCTTCATTGGGCGCGCGAATCTCTGCCACCGTCCCGACTGGCAGCGCCTTAGGGTTAAAACCGAGGTCAGGCTTCGGAGCCTCTGACCACACGCCACGCTTTGTGCAGCCAGACGCACATTTCTCCTGCTCAGGAAGCTTCCAGCAGAACCGTGCCGGGGCGACGGTGGTTGGGGCCGACCCAAGAGACAGCGGGGCTCCGGCCGGTCTTGGAAGACCCCTGGGAGTGCCAAAGTCCGTCAAGTCCGCGGGGCATTCGACCAAACAACGCCGTCCCCGGAAAAGGTATTAGCTCTGCTGCGCAGGGCCGCCGGAGAGAGACAACACCTAAGATGGAAGATCCTTGTCTGTGGGGAAAACAGGCCTCTCTCTACAGCGAGGGGCCTGAGGGAGGGACGTGAGCGAAGAAAGGAACCGCGAAGACGCAGCTCCCAGAAGCCGGGTTCATTCAAACCCCGAGGACAGCAAACCCCGCCTCCCCACGCCGCCATCCGCTCAATCGCCGAGCGCTCCGGGTGTGAGCTCGCCCCGCGGGGAGCGGCTTGGAGCCGAGGAGGCGGTGGCAGAGGTGGTTTGGGCAGCCCCGAGCGGCGGATAGGCCCAGGCAAACAACACCCATTCTCCCCTCCCCCTGGCTCAGTTCAACTCCCACTCGGCCCGGCCACGCCTTGCCGCCGCCCCCTCGGGCAGCTTTCCGCTCCGCAGTCAGGCCTCGGTCGGGGGCGGGAGGAAAGGCGGCGCCTCGGAGGGGCGGCCGCGGCCCCCTGAAACTACCGGGACCGACAGCCTTCGCGGCAGCGCCCCCGCCCCGTCGCTCCCACCACTCAGCGCGCGTCACCGAGGGCTCAGCCAATGGGAGCCGAGCCAGGGAAAAAGGGCGCCCGGGTCCGGATGCGCCTCAGGAAAGCCATGCTCCTTGCGCGGGGCCAGCGGGCAGTTGGCTGAGCGCGCGGGGCGCCTGTGGTCCGCGCTACCCTCTCCCACCCCACGTCGCTCTCCCCGAACGAGACCCCCGCTGCTTTGCTTTCCTGACGGTCCCGCGGGCTGCTGGAGAGGGTTTTTGAGGAGAGGGCGCTGGGAAATGAGTAGGGGGCGGGATATCCCTGAGACAACAAGTTTGGCTGTATGGAGGGCCTACCGGCGGCGCGGCCTGAGCTAGGACGCCGAGAGGAGCAGCGCCCGAGGAGCAGAGAGGCCCAGAAAACCTGCCGAAAGAATAACCCCGAGAAAGGGGGTGGGGAGGGAGGCGGCCCCAACGCCCCGGCCCCCGGCAGGTCGGCGGCCAATCCGCTGGGGGAAGGGGTGGAGAGTCGGCGGCTCCGGCGGAGAGAGGCCGAGGGGGTGGGGAGTCGGCCGGGCTCGCGCCGCCCTGGCCCCGCCTCTGGCCCGCGCCGCCGCCCGCGCCGCGCGCCGCCGCTGTCAATCAAGGGCGAGTCAGCCGGGCTCGGGCGGAGAGAGGAGCTGCTACGCCACAGCCCAGCGGCGGCCATTCGCGGAAAAAGAGGCAGAGCCTGTGCCAGCTACAGCCTCCTCCGAGCCACCGCGGGCGGGCGGGACCGGCCCTCCTCCCGCCTCGCCCCCACCCCCCACCCACCTCTATCCCAGTGTCTCCGTCTGAGGGTTTGTCCTGTTAATGCGGGATGAGCGGTACGTATTCTCCACCCCCTCGGTCTCCTTCACCGCCTCCTTCCCGCCCTCCCCTCCCCAGACCCTGCTCGGTGCTCCCCACTCCCCGGGGCCGCTGAGATGCTAGAAGGGGAGGAGGAGGAGGAGGGAGGGATCGGGGAGGGAAGGAGGGCTGCGTTTTGTCTTAATGTCTGAGAGAACGACCTCCTTCTGGGTGTTGCTCTGGAGCCGATGGGTCGGGTTTCAAACCACGTTTTGTGATATCCCCCTCCTCCCTTCCCTCCTTCTCCCCCACCCCCTGCCGGCGTGCGTGGATCGCGGGTTTATGGAGATTAATGTTGGGGGAGGGGGAAAAGAGGTGAGGGGGAAGACGAATAATAATAACCCTAATAACCTGTTGTCGCGTATGTGTATGTGTGTGGGGGGGGGCTTGTTGCAGATCAGAAGAAGGAGGAGGAGGAGGAGGCGGCGGCGGCAGCGGCGATGGCTACAGAAGGAGGGAAAACCTCTGAGCCAGAGAATAACAATAAAAAACCTAAAACCTCAGGCTCCCAGGTAAAAGCAAATATTAGCCAAAAAAAAAGTATATGTATACCACGAAACATAAGGGGAAGAAAGGGAGTTATGTCCTTTAAATGCCCCCAAATGAAGAACAGAATAAAAAAAAAGTGTTTCTCCAACTCTAAACATCTTTTTATGAGTGAGGAACTTATATTGTAAATTTCATACAGACTTCACGTGTGTTGAGGGATAACGTTTAAAATTACAGCAGGAACTCAGATGTTAAGAAAACGGTGTGTGTCTTCCCAAGGGCATCTTGAGTTCAGGAAAGTAGTACTCTTGAAAAGTTTGCTAGAAATTTCTTTTTTTATTTAAACTTGGTATCTCAGGAACCTCTTCCTAATTTCTAAACTTTACTGCTTTTGTTCATATTTCTTTTTTTATTTCTGCCACTTCCTAAGTTCTGAAGTGTAAAGCTGTCAAATAAATAACCCCCTTGCAGCTACTGGCCTCCACTAAATCCGCCCACTTTTTTTCCCCCCCTCTCCTTTACCATCCCATTTTGGGTAGGACTCTCAGCCCTCTCCTCTGGCTTTACTGGCAGCTACTTGCAGCAAAATAGGGACTCCTGGTGAAAATCAAGCAACTGGACAGCAGCAGATTATTATAGATCCAAGCCAAGGATTGGTGCAACTACAGAATCAACCGCAACAGCTAGAACTGGTGACAACCCAACTTGCTGGAAACGCTTGGCAACTTGTTGCCTCCACTCCTGCTTCAAAAGAAAATAACGTTTCTCAACCAGCTTCTAGTTCATCCAGTTCTTCCAGCAGTAATAACGGGAGTGCATCTCCTACAAAAAACGAAATCAGGTAATTCTTCCACCCCTGGTCAATTTCAAGTCATACAAGTACAAAATCCAGGTGGTAGTGTACAGTACCAAGTGATTCCACAACTTCAGACAGTGGAAGGCCAGCAAATTCAAATCAATCCAACTAGTAGTTCATCTCTACAGGATTTGCAGGGACAAATTCAGCTCATTTCTGCAGGTAATAATCAAGCTATACTCACGGCTGCTAACAGGACAGCTTCTGGGAATATTCTTGCTCAAAACCTGGCAAATCAGACAGTTCCAGTTCAAATTAGACCTGGTGTTTCAATACCACTGCAGTTACAGACCTTACCTGGTACGCAGGCCCAAGTTGTCACAACCCTACCAATTAATATCGGAGGAGTGACGTTAGCATTGCCGGTGATAAACAACGTGGCTACCGGAGGAGGGACTGGACAGGTTGGCCAGCCTGCAACTACTACTGATGGTGGGACTTCCAACGGGAGTCAGTTAGTTTCCACACCCACCACCACCACCGCTTCTGCCAGCACCATGCCGGAATCTCCCTCCTCCTCCACTACCTGCACAACCACTGCTTCAACATCCCTGACAAGCAGTGACACATTAGTGAGCTCAGCAGATACGGGACAGTACGCAAGCACATCAGCCAGTAGTTCTGAACGCACTATTGAAGAATCTCAGACACCTGCTGCTACTGAGTCAGAAGCGCAGAGTTCTAGTCAGCTTCAGCCCAATGGAATACAGAATGCACAGGATCAGTCGAACTCTCTTCAGCAGGTGCAAATTGTAGGCCAGCCGATTTTACAGCAGATCCAGATCCAGCAGCCTCAGCAGCAGATCATTCAGGCTCTCCCCGCCACAGTCATTCCAGCTGCAGTCAGGGCAGACAATTCAGACCATCCAGCAGCAGCCTCTGCAGAATGTGCAACTTCAAGCAGTCAATCCGACTCAGGTGCTTATCAGGGCTCCAACTTTAACACCTTCAGGGCAAATCAGTTGGCAAACTGTACAGGTTCAGAATATTCAAAGTCTCTCAAATTTGCAAGTTCAGAATGCTGGGTTATCCCAACAATTAACCATCACCCCAGTGTCTTCAAGTGGTGGCACAACTCTTGCTCAGATTGCTCCTGTGGCTGTTGCTGGTGCCCCAATAACTTTGAATACTGCCCAGCTTGCTTCAGTGCCTAACCTTCAGACAGTGAGTGTTGCCAACCTGGGTGCTGCAGGCGTTCAAGTGCAAGGAGTTCCACTTACAATCACTAGTGTTGCAGGTAAGTTATTACAAGCTTTTCCCTAATAACTTTTACTGTTTCGAACAGTGATTTGTTAATTGCTTTTCTTTGTCAACCCTTCGATTTGCTATAGACCTCTGAAGTAAATGTGCTCGTAAGTAATCTAAAGCACACAGAAATGTACTGCCTCGACTAATGAGCAGTGTGACATGTTCAGATGGGTACATTTTAATGCCTGGTTTTATGTTTTAAATTTAATTTTTATATGTAACATTGCTTTTTTTTATGGAGCAGAATTCCTAAGTAGAATGATCATTGTTTTCTATAATTTAGAGATGTTAGAGTGTTGTGAACTTTTATGCAGGCTCTAATCAAATGTTTATATCTTTAAAGGAAAGTAGATTTAAGGCTGAATGAGTGTAGAGTTAATTCTGTGTCATGACGCTAACCTTTTGGTTAAATTAAAAGTTACTTTTCCTGCTTCAGCATCTTGTTTCCCATGCTTATGTTCCATTTATTCCAGGTTGTTTAAAGCTAGATATTGATGCAGCTGAGAGATCAAATTTTAACTTATAATCCGTTAGATGAACTTTAACGTCTGTTCTGTTAAAACCTGGATTTCATCACAATTTTGACTTAACTGTCCATTTGTACAGTTAATTTAAGTATATCTCACAGTATGAACTTGGTGGAAAGCAGTTATAAGTTAGCAAAATGTCAACAATTTTGCGTAATGCAGCAAGGTCATTCTGAAGCTAGTTATAAAGGAATGGTTATTTGGCAAGCTTATAACATCCGAGTTGGAAAACTAGTCATAGTTGCTATTTTAGCTCTCTGGACCCATCTAGTACCTTCTGTTTTCTAGTAATTGAACCACTTTTATAGTTCTGATTTGGTGAAAACCTAGTTTTGTTCTTAGTGCTTTTGATACTTTCAGCCAAATATTAAAATATTTAAAGTCCATTAAATATTTCTATTTTGATAATCTGAAGCGCATAAGCATATCTTCTGACTTTTCTTGGGCAACTTTCAGAAAATTATGCCAACAAAAGGATAACTTGTTTTATGGTTAATATTTGAAATAGATGTATGTATTTAAAATCTATTTGAAATAGATGTATGTATTTAAAATCACAAATTACCCGAGAGTCCTCTGATTCAGAAGAGTGTAGATTATGTACATTGTGTGTCGATACCCCATTAACTCTAAATTAGTGCTATCCAGTGGAATTTTTTGATGATGGAATTTTTCTATATCCATTTTGTCCACCATATTTGCCATTAGCTCTACGTAATATTGAACACTTAAAAAAATCTGGTGTAACCAAGGAGCAGAACTTTTGAATTTATTTTAGTGAATTTTAATCTAGATAGCCACATGTGACTTATGGCTATTGTGTTGACAGCATTGTAGTAACCCAGCCAGAGCATTTTGAGTGTGTTCTGCCCTAAAACTATTACAGCACAATTATTTAAGTGTTTGTTTTGATTACAATCCTTAGTTTGCTTTGTTCCTAAACATTGACAGTAATTTGAGAGGGTTTTCCCCTGGGCCATTTTCAGGGTAGGCCAGTGTTACCAAGAGTATGAATTTGTGAGCATTTAACTTGGGTTCACTTGAATGATGCATTATTGCAAATGCAGGATTCAGCTTCTGAAACTATTAATTTGAAGGGGAGGGGAGATGTGTCAAGGAATTTAACCTTCAAACAGATTTTCCAGGTGATACTAAAATTTCATTGAAATTTGAAAACTATAAAGTTTCAGCAGTAAAGCAGAAGGCAAAATATGGAAGCAGGAGCTTGTCAAGCTAGTTCAAATGCACATTAGAATGGATTTGGGTGGCAAATACAGCTTATGTTTTTAATGTCAAAAATATTTTGACCATCTATACTGCGCACTCCTGTTGGGTGTATTTAGCCCTTGGTTTCCAGGACAGGTTATTTTAACTTGATGAATTTATGTGATTTGGGGGGCACGTAGGCGTGAGAATAATTGAACATAAAGTAATTAATTCTCTCTCTCCCCCAAAACAAACATAAGTTTTGTTGATGTTGAAAAGTTTATGTACTGGTAAATGTGGCTAATAATTTTACTAAGTTACATAGACTAGCAAGATTTCTACAAGTCAGCACAGTGCATCTGATTTTTACAGGCAATGTAGTGTGCATTTGGGCCTCTGCAGCTCTGGCCCCACTGCCCAACATGATAGATGCTGGATAAAAATATGCGCAATTGGGGCCGGAGCAATAGCACAGCGGGTAGGGCGCTTGCCTTGCACGCGGCTCACTCGGGTTCGATCCCTGGCATCCCATATGGTCCCCTGAGCGAAGAGCCTGGAGTAAGCCCTGATGGTCACGGGGTGTGACCCACAAAGCAAAAAAAAAAAAAAAAAAAAAAGCACAATTAAGGTATAGAAGGTTGAGAAGAGGTTAGCAGTGGTGGCTTTGGGAATAATGGTTTGTAGTTCTTTAATAATACACTGATGATCGCTTCTGTTTTTATTGGTTTCTCTTGTCTTTGAGTTTTTCATGTTACAGTGGGATACCCAAGTACTTCTCTACCTCTGCCAGGGGTAGAGTGAGCAGTAGTATCTATGTGCCTTTCATAAGTGAGCCCTGGAAGATCAGTTTTCACTTTGTGTCCCCATTCACAGGAACTGTGTGTGTGTGTGTGTGTGTGTGTGTGTGTGTGTGTGTGTGTGTGTGTGGAGGGGTGTCACATCTGGTGGTGCTCCTGATTTATTCCTGCCTTTTTTGCTGTGTGTTGGGAGAGGCGGGGGTGGGGAAGGGGAATGTAGGGTGCTGGGGGATCAGTCCTGGGTCACTGTGCTAGGCAAGCATCCTACTCTCTGCTATTTCTTGGGCAACATTTGTTAAAAATGTTTTTTAATGTCCCTCCCCACTCCCCAAAAGATACTTTTGTGTATTTTATGGAAAAGTTAACTCTAAATTTTCATGGCAGTTATATCCCTTTCTGCTGGGAATCAACTCGGTCTCAGGGTATATGTTCTATCACCAGAACACATCCCCAGCCCTGAAACTAGTTCTTGAGGCTAGAGAGCTTTATACTCGATTTTTGTGAGATGGAAATGGCAACCTGATGGGAACTTCTTAGTAATAGTTAGGTTTCTGTGCTTTGGTCTCAGTGCTAAATTGTGAGTTCCAGGCTGAGCATTTGTTCCAGGCTAGCATTTGTTTAATTAGAATTATGGTAGGAATTAAATGATGGAATTGAGTTTTTACTTTGAAGGTGAAGAATACATCTTACTTTAGGAGAAAAGGGTAACAACTCATCTTACTGCTCTTATAAGAACATCTTTTGGGGGGCTGGACCTATAGGGTAGGGCATTTGCCTTGCACACACCGGGGTTTGATCCTCGGCATCCCTTATGGTCCCCTGAGCACTGCCAGGAGTGATTCATGAGTGCAGAGCCAGGAGTAAACCCCTGTGCATCAGCTGGGTGTGACCCAAAGGCAAAAAAAAAAAAAAATACTTTTGCATAAACTAAGCAAGGGAAGTAGGAAATACATTTTTTTTTCTTTTTGGTTCACACCTGGCAATGCTCAGGGGTTACTCCTGGCTCTGCACTCAGGAATTACTCCTGGCGGTGCTCGGGGACCATATGGGATGCCGGGTCCCGGCTGGCACAGGCCGGCTGCGCGCAAGGCAAACGCCCTACCTGCTGGGCTATTGCTCCAGCCCAGAAGTAGGAAATACTTTGCTCAAAAGGAATTCATTACTTTTTATAATATTATTTTTAAAAAACCCCTACATAAAGTGAACTTCAGAAGTTGATACATCTGTAACAAATTTAGAATTGTGTGACTCTTTGGTACCTGAGCCTAATTAATGAACAGCAGTGGCTGCCAGTTCATTTTATCTTGGACCCTCATGTATTAATGCTATTTCTGCATGAAAGATTCTTTCAGTTTTAATAGAAATTAAATCCTTATGATAATCTTTTTTTGTTTTGTCTTGTTTATTTGGGGGTATACCTGGCTGAACTCAGGGCTTACTACTGGTTCTGTCCTTCAGGATTACTCCTGGCGGTACCGTGGGGACCCTGTGAAGTGCCATGTGCAAGGCAAATGCCCTACCCAGTACTATGACTCCAACCTCAAAACATTCTTTTTGTTTGCTCTTTGTTTTGAGACCATACCTGACTGTGTTTAGGTCTCACTCCTGGCTCTTGAGTTGAGGAATCACTGTTGGTGGGCTCGGGGACCATACCCACTTTGGCCACGTATAAGGCAAGTGCCCAACCCACTGCATTGTCTCTCCAGCCCTTTTATGCTTATTCTTATAGGAAAGATAACCAAACTTGAAATGAGAACTTGACTACCCTTTTTCCTTCATTTGCTTTTCATGATTTCTTTGATGATTTAAAGTATGAAACCTGGGAGTGTGCCAGTACTGGAAATGGGCACGCCAGTTGTTGTATTATTGGTGAAATGAGACCAAAAAATCATCATTTAATTTCAAAGATGATATTAATCCAGACTCAACTTCTGATACCACTTATTTCTAGAGTTAAAAATAGAAACTGACTTGAAGCTTAAATAAATATGTTTTTCTTTGCTATGTCTGTTCTGTTAACATGTATTTTCCTCGGAAGCATGTTAAAATAATGTCTCTGCCAATATTTATCTATAGCCTTTTGTGTTCTTTTTTTCAGAGAAATCAAGTTTACTTTAGGTTTACTCCTGACTTTGTAGGTTTTCTCTCTCTAAAACTTTCTAATGCTGTGATAGATTGAAATTTATTATTAAGGATTTGTATCTTATACTCTCGTACAAGTAATTTGGGTTCTGAGTTGTCAAGTTGGTTTTATCCATTTGAGTGACCTTTACAATTTGTTAATGATAACAAAACTATTGTGGCTTATTTAAACATTTTTTGTTTACAAAGGATGAAAATAACTCAATTTTTTAAAGGGCCATGTCTTGGGAGAGGAATTTCAGGGCAGGATGAGGAGAAAGGGTAAACCGAACTTTAATCATCTGCTTGTCTAAACCTAAACCAGGGACTATACCTGTTAATAAGTAATACTTAAAGAATATTGGTGAAAGCAATTTGAAGAGAAAAAGAAAAGGGAGTTTAATGAGGAAGATAGGAAAAGGGGCTGTGTGTGCATCTTGTAAAAAATAACACACATTTATGTATAAAATAAAAGAATTTGAAAAAATCTTCCAGTCATTGCTTACCATTAGAAGTCTTTGGTACTGTGCTGAAGTCTTATTAAAAAAGGCGTTTTGTGTTTTTACTGTTAGAAATGATAGCAGAGGTTTGGATCCAAGATTCTCAGTACTGAAAGATAGCATAGTACATATTTGCAGTAAAAGGAGAACTGGTCTGATACCAGAACATGCACACGCACATGGGCTGTGTGTGTGTGTGTGTGTGTGTGTGTGTGTGTGTGTGTAAGTGCGAGATAAGATAGTGTGTTCATAATGCTGGTCATTTTACTACCTAGTGAATGAGTGAATGGTAGCAAAAGAAACCTGTTAAACCACAAATTTCTTATATCAATAGGGTGGTGAGATAAAGGCTTAATGAAATTGTAGTTAACTAAGGAGCCTTTAAGATTGAGTATCTTTTTTCTCCTTCATTATTTGCTGAAACTGAAGCACTGAAAAAGTTGAATGACTTCTGGTACTTGGTTGCAAGGTGAGGACTATGATCTTGACATACTTCAGTTGTCTTTCTGTTAAACAGATACATGTTCTCTCTTTTTGTTTTGTTTATTTTGGGACCCACACCTTACTGTGCTCATAGCTTATTCTTGGCTCTCTGCTCAGGGACCACTCCTGGTGGGACTTAGGGGACCAGATGGGGTGCCAGGGATTGAACCCAGGCCAGCTGCATGCAGAGTAAGCAGCCTATCCACTATACTATTGCTCCAATCCCTATATTTGTTTTCTTTTGCTAGTGAATGGGTAAAGTGGCTGTAGTTTAGGAACCAGTAGTGTCTTAAGTTTGCTTCTCCCAGATAGGTCTGCCAGTTTTCACTGGCTACTCCAGTATGTGATTATACAGTTTTTGAAGATGATACAGCTTTTGAAGATTATACAGAGTATTTTTTGTGATTATACAGCTGTTGAAGATCATTTCCTTTATTTTATGCTGTTGGTGCCTGAGTCTACCTGTCTGAGGGTTAAAGAAATGGACTGATTATCTTAGATCGAGGCCACCCTCAGCCGAACTGAGTCCAATGGTGCAGGGCTCATGGTTTGATGCTTGCAGTACTTGGATGCAGCCAGGGCTATAACCAGCAGGGCTGGGATGGATCTCAGGGCCCCAGGCAGCCTATGCATGTGCTGTACCACTTGACTCACCCTGAGAAACGGATTTTTAAATTTATACCAATATAGGAAGAAAATAATTGAGTTAGGTGCTAGATTAGGTATTTCTGTAATTATATTAAATCCACAATATCCTTGTAAGATTAGCATTACTAAGTCCCTTTTTTACTGGTAGCTTTAGGAACATGAATTTCTTATTTTTCTCTCATTTTGGGATAATACGCAGCAGTACTGGCAGGCTACTCCCAGCTTTGTGCTCAGGGTTTTCTTCCAGAAGTACCAGTGGACCATGTGGTGCTGGGAGATGAATCTCCCCCCCCCACATGCAGAGTATTTACTCACATCTTAGAACTGTCACTCTGACTCAGAAATTATACTTTCTTTAAGAAAATATTACTTGCAGTAAGTGGGTAAGCCATATTTTAAAGCCTTTCTGAATCTGAGTCTTTTGTTCATGTGATGCAAGACAAATTAAAAAGATAAATCTAAGATAGAGTTTTTCAATACTTTTGTGTCTAATGCCTGCTTACATCCTTTAAAGGGTAAATGATTTTCAAAATCATTTTGAATTACTGATCTTGCTTCTGCGGTTTCTTCTAACATTTGAAGATTTTAGCATGTCGTGCCTCTGACTGATGACAAAGTAGTAAAAGAGATGGTGAATAGAAACCGGTATGGCTCCATGCAGATCTCCCTGTTCATTTAAAGAATATTTTTATTTTAATTTGTTTTGGGGTCACACCCGTGGTATTAAGCAGTAAATTTGTTTGCAGTTGGTTAAAACTTACTGTAATTGATGTTTTTCTCTATCATTTGTATTTTTATTTAGTGACTCCAAAAGCTTTCATATGTATTTTTTGTGAGAGGCCACACCTGGGTTGTGCTCAGGGACCACTTCTGGTTGTGTTTAGGGTACCATCTATAGTTCTGGAATTTGAACCAGGGTCACAGCCAAAGAAAGCCACTTGCTGGGAAAGCACCTTAATCTTTTGTACTATTTCTCCAGCTCAGCTTTAGTCCTAGTCCTTTAAACATAACTTCATGCCCAACATTTAATTTTTAGTTGAAAAACTTTATGACGGTAGCTCTCTAATCATGGTCATATTTATGATACTGTCACTTTGTTACAAACAATGGAATTTCCTTTTCTTAAGTGGAATTGGAGAGCAGGTGGAAAAATCTAGGCTACTAACAGCTAAAACTTAACAAGTACTCACAGCTTCAGATTTACTCATTTGCCTGTATAGTATACAAGTTTTGTATGCCTTTTAGGTGCAAAAGGTTTTTAAAATTGATACCCAAGTCCCTTTTCTGCTATAAAATAAAGTGCTATTTCAGATAAATGAAAGCGTTATTATCTTTGGGTATGGTAGTAAAGTGAGGAGGTATAAGCATTACTTGATCAGGGGTATGGTGCATGTAATAGGTTTCTTGGTGCACATGTGTGCTAAGATTTTCTAGGGCAGAGGTGATGGTCAGCCAGGTGTGACGTCACGTAAAGACCCAGGAGAGGCTTGAGGTGGAAAAAGAGGAAGGCCAAGAGAGATAGTCTTTACACTCACAGGGTCATGGGAGAGGAATTGCCAAGGAAGCTGGTTCTGCCTTGTAATTGGGAGTGGAGAGGGGAAGAGAAGACATGTGGGAAAGTGCTTTACTTGGGGGGTCCAGAGTGGGAAGCACAAAGTGGTGTCAGTGGAGGATTTCATCGGTTTGTTTAAATGTTAAGTCACAGTCAGGAAGAGACTTGGGACAGGGAGCCATCCTTATCAGTCTACTACACCTGATCCTTGGCCGTGGTTCTTGACAGCCTGCTTGGGGGATGTTGACACAACAAGAAGAGATGACAGTTTAGACTAAGAACTAGAAGTTAACGGTTTTGCTCACCTGCTCTTTCCCATTAGCTGTTCAGGCTGGGAAAATGTTACAATTAGAACTTTAATAATTCCTCTTTGCTCATGGAGTTGCAAAGAGATGTGTCTGAGTATTATAGATATTTGTATATACAATTTGATACTTTGATAAAAGTTACATAGCGACTTCCATTAGAAAGAAAATGAGTAGCTTTATTTCTTTAATTTGGGGGAGGGAACCTAGCAGTGTTCAGGGCTTACTCTTGGCTCTGCGCTGCCAGATCACTCTTGGTGGGGCTTTGGGGACCATATAGGGTGCCAGGAATCAAACCTGGCTTGGCTAGGTGCAAAGCAAGCACCCCTGCCTTATCACTCTGGCCCCCAAATAAGTAGCTTTACATATAGAGATTAACTATCATAGTAAATAAGAGACTTACATGAGAGCAATAGGTGAGAGCTTTGGTGAAGTACGGTTAAGTTTATGAGAAGTATATTGGGGTGGAGAAGAAGCATTGTTTAATGAAGTGATGGGTATTTGCTATTTACTTAATCATGCTAGCTTCTGCAAGTACTAGTCTTAAAAAGATGCTTATGTCGATAGGCTGGCATACATGAAATGATTACATGGCAGCTGCAGTGGCATGTGAGAGCTTTTACTTAAGTACTGGGTGCTTGATGCGAAAGACAACTGAAGGCTCAGAGACACATGAGATCATCAGTTGTTGGAGTATAAACTAGGTTGCTTCTGGTAGACAGAGGACTTGAAAAAAGCTTCAACTAGTTTGGAAAAGTGGACATTTGAGACCCTGAGGGGAGAGAAGTGATGAGAGGTTATTTTGAGTCTAGCAGCAGAATTTAGAGTGAGTTGACAAGGACCAAAGGTTGGAGAAGTATAAAGGCCGCAGGTGGAAGCTAATAGCTAACACAGGAAGCAGTGTGGTGTCTTGTGTTTAGTACTGTTCTCGCAGGCCAGTTTAGCACATTCTTTTCTTTTTTTTTTTTCCTCTCTCTTTGGGTCATACCTGGCAATTCTCAGGGATTACTCCTGGGTCTGCACTCAGTAATTACTCCTGGAAGTGCTCGGAGACCATATGGAATTCTGGGGATTGAACCTGGGTCTGCTGCCTGCAAGGCAAACACACTCCCTCTGTATCACTCTGGCCCTAGGCTAGGACATTCTAGGTGAACAGTCTGCCACCCTACTTCAGCCTGAAAAGTTGAGTGTGTTGGGTGTTTATTGTCAGTTTATTTAAAGAAGAGATTCTGCCAAAGTAATAATAGTAAGCTTGAAAAACCTTGATCTAGTGGATGGAAGGGATTGAATAGAAAGATTTGCAATATATATGACATTTGACTATTTCTCTAGAGATTAAAACACACACATGGAAATCTTAGAAAATAGGAGCTGTTAAAAGAATGTTGTGTTGGATTATTTTTTCATGAATTCACATTGGCATCTAGCATGATTATGGTAGTGAAGTTTAAACAAAGACAAAGTGGCTGAACTTCTCATTATTGTACAGAATGGTAACATGAAAGAAACAGCAGTTAGGTAAAAGCCTCAGTTTTGGTTGTTCTTTATCAAGCACTGTAATAAGCAGTGAGAAGAGAAGATTGGTGAGGCATGTTTGTACTCTCACGGAATATGTTATCTCTTGTGGGGGACATAGTAAGTATTGTCACTTTAACATCTTTGAGATTGAATTGTGCCTTCCAGTCAAAGAGGAGCTCTAGTTGGGGCTGGTTTGGCCATGCCCAGCTATGGTCAGGACTTGCTCCTGACTTTGCTGAAGTATCCCTCCTGGCAGGGCTTGCGGGACCTTAGGCCGTGCTGGAGATCAAACCTGGGTGACCAGCATGAAAGACAAGTGCCTCTCCTCTGTATCATCTCTCTGGCCCAATTATTTTTTTCTTATGATCAATAGCATCTTAGACCGAGTGGAATATAAAGTCTATGTAGTCAAATTATGTGCATTTGGTTTGTTGCTAAACTTTATGCATGAAGTGCCGTAGAATCCTAAAGAGAAACTAGTTCTGCTTATGGGTTTCTGGGGTTTTCATAGCGTGATAATGGAACTGAACCTTAAAGGATGACTAAAAATTTCAAGGTGATGGGGAGGGAAGTTCTTTCAGAGTTGGGAACTTTCACGTGGAGTTTGAAAATTCATTTAAGGATTGATCTATAAATATTGCAAAACTCAGGCTTGAGTTAAGGAGTTACAGTTGGAGTGTAAAAGTCTTCTTGGTAGGAGCTGTGACAGTATTTTATTTTCTGTTTCCCATCTTGATGAATACCTCAGTACTTCCTCAGTAAGCAGTAGCTCAGCACTTAATGGTTCTGATACCATAGGTACTTGAACTAGGAGAAAGGAAACGGTGGAAAACTTTGGTCCCATTGGACAATGGGATGGCGAATTCCTTGGAATGGATTGAAGATATATGAAAAGTATCAGAAAAGTGATGAGTCAGATGAAATAAGGAGAAATTTCTCTGATTGTTTTATATTTCTGTTACTGGAAATATAAAACAATCAGAGAAATTTCTCCTTACTCATCTTATTTCTTCTCTCAAGTGAGAGAAGGAATCCGGAGTTCTGACCTCCATCGCTATTCCAGAATCAGGGACGCTGTCTCATTTACCAAGGTATCGAAAATCAGATGGGCTGGACATGTAATGCGATTTGGAGACAACCACTGGACTAGAGCCATTACCGACTGGATCCCAAGGATGTCAAAAGATCACGTGTTCGCCCACCCACAAGATGGTCAGACTTCCTTGTAAAGACCCTGAAGGAACGGTTTGAGGCTCTTCATATTCCTGAATCAACCAGATGCCATTGGGCTACATTGGCACATGATAGGGTCCAATGGAAATGTTACTGGCGCCCGCTCGAGCAAATCCATGAATAACAGGATTCAAGTGATCAAGTGATCAAGTGATCAAGTTTTATATTTATTGGAAGATAGTTGCAGGTGAAAATCTTAGCAGTGAGAGAAGTTTTGAGGGAAAATTGACAGTATATGTAAAGTTTCTTGGCTATTTCTGCTTGCTCTGAAGTTGTTATGAGGGTGCTTCATAATGTGGTATGTCAGAAAGGGTTTAGTACAGATCTGGAAACAATGTTCAAATCACCCTAGCTTTTTGTTCACAGAATCATAGCTGCTTTTTGCACAGGAGTGTAGGAAGGAGATAGTGATCTGTGCTGTGGTAAGTGGGTATGTACCTGGTATGGGGTTGGAGGAGAGAGTGGAAAAGTCTTTTTCCTTTTTTTTTTTATCATTGAGGATGACTTGGTTACGGAGTTGAGGGAGAAAAGGGAATAGAGATAGACTAGATGTAGGAGCTGAAGAGATAGCTCAAGTAATAGAGCACACAGTGAGAGACTCTAAGTTCAGTTCCTGGTATCTCAGGGTCAAGAACAGAACCATAAGATCCATACTTCCATTGTGGAATTGGCCTCAGCCCCAAACTAAGCTGGATGTGACCCCTGTTTTTAAAAAAAAAGACAACAGAATATGGTGAGGAGTACTAATTAGTATATAACTATTTCATATTGGAGACATTTTAAGTGGTTTGTAAGTCTTAAATATTATTTTTACACTTACATATGAACCAGTTTGAGATGTTGTGATATTTGTTTTAAATACTATATGATAATATGTATGCTACATACTGTTGTTTAATTGTGGGTTTGCATACCTGCCTCATAGAGTACAAACTTTTTTTTGCCAGTTTTTAATATATTTTATTATACCACCATGAGATAAACATTTACAAAAATGTTCATATTTGGGTTTCGACCATACAGAGGTACACACTCTTTAGTTGTGGTATTCACACACATTCTGATTGCTTACCAGTCTTTGCTGTGGTGCTCTGTCTGACAGTTGAATCACCTTAAGGTGTGTTCCTCACACATCTTATTATAATGCGCCGGACATCATTTATGGCACCAGGAAGGACTCAAATAAAAGCAGGATCATAGCTTATGTGGCAGCATCAGGAACTGAACCTTTTGTTTGGGTGTTGGGGGGTTATGTGTGTGTTGTATGTGAGGAGCCTTCAACACAATTCTTAGGGGGCTCTTGGGGGCTCACTCCCAGAGTTAATAAGTGGATCTGAAGGTTCAGTGCTAGGTCTCAAGGATGTGGCATTGCTCAAGCCCTGTGATGCTAGTGACCACTAGGGCCACTCCTTGCAGTGCTCATGGGCCTCCAGGGCTATACTTGAGGTTCAGGAGGGTCATGACCCTGGTGATTGAACTGGGATTCTCACATTCACCTTTGCCCATTACTCTATCTATCTTTCTGGCCCAGAGAACTTGAAATCTTGAACTTATGCTTGCAGGACAGACTATTCTAAGCTACGCAGCAATTCTCTGGCTCTCTACCTCGTACATATATTTATTTATGTATATGTTAGTTAATGTGTACACATCTTCTCCTTTAAAGTTTTGCTGTCCTATTAAATAAAGGGTGACGGTGATAACCACAGTTCATAAAGCAGGAAACCAAGGGTGTCAGAGGTTAATATCTCAGGCCACTTGTTAAAAAGCAGCCGGTTTGTTAGGCATCTGTTAAGTAATCACATGTCTCTACAGATAAGTAACACTATTTAAAGCAGGATGTTTCTATTAGTATGTTTAGTTAAGTACAGATTCCTTGATCTTGTCTTTCTTTGGGGTTGTCAGAGACTGAATCAAACTCTGTATTCTTGTAGTATTCTAGTCGAGTGTAAATTTCATTTTCATTCATTCATTCATTTATGGTTCTGACCATCTGGTGATACCAGGGAATTACTTTAGGTTCTGTAGTTATGAATCCCTCCAGGGCTACATCTGGCAATATAGGGACCATGAGGGGCCAGGAATTGAACCTGAATCAGTATTCCAGGGACCACCTGCCACCCAGGGATCGAATTAGGGTCAGCTATATGAAGGCAAGTCCCTTAACCCTTTTACTGTCTCTCTGGCCCTATGATCATAAATTTCAGAGTTGTAAGAACATTTCATTTAATAAAAAAAAAGTGTATCAGGGACAAAAGCAATAGTACAGTGGGTAGTGTTTGTCTTGCATGCGGCCAACCCGGTTCAATCTTCAGCATCCCATATGGTCCCTGGAGCACCGCCACGAGTGATTCCTGAGTGCAGAGCCAGGAGTAACCTCTGAAAATCCCCAGGTGTGACCCAAAAAGCAGGGAAAAAAATTTATATCACAGAGCCAATTTTGTGTTGTAAAATAGACTTTTTGTTTGATTTTGGAGTCAACCTCATGGTGTTTGGGGATTATTTCTTATTTATTTATTTAGGGTATTATTTCAACTCAGTGCATAGGGGTCTCTCCCAGGGATGCTTAGGGACCATGCAGTGCTCAGGATTGATCCCTGGCCTCTCACATGCAAATAATTGAGAAATGAGTTTAAGAAAACTTATGGAGGGGGCCGGAGGGATAACACAGCATGTGGGACATTTGCCTTGCACGAAGCCTACCCGGGTTCGATCCTCAGCATCCCATATGGTCCCCGAGAACCTCCAGGAGTAATTCTTTTTTTTTTTTTTTTTGGGTCACACCAGGCAATGCTCAGGGGCTACTCCTGGCTCTGCACTCAGGAATCACTCCTGGCGGTGCTCGGGGGGACCATATGGGATGCCGGGAATCGAACCCAGGCCGGCACAAGCCAGCCGCGTGCAAGGCAAACGCCCTACCCGCTGGGCTATCGCCCGCCCTCCAGGAGTAATTCTTGAGTGAAGAGCCAGGAGTAACCCCTGAGCATCGCCGGGTGTGACCCAAAAGGCAAAAACAAAAAACTTACGGAGATGGCCAGAGAGACGTAGCAGTGGGGAAGGTGCTTGCCTTGCATGCAGCTGACATGGGTTCGTCCCTGCTCACCGAGCCCTTCCAGGAATGCTCTGTGAATGTAGAGTCAGGATAATGCCCTAAGCAATGCGAGGTTTGGCCTCACAAACCAAAGAAAGAACACAGAAAAACCTTAAGGTATTAGGAGTATAGAATTTGTGTTTTGCACATACTGTATATTTCACATACTTGTATATGTTGCATTGGCTCACTTGACAAGAATGGTGCTGTAACTTCATTGTTGTCCGGAGCATAAATAACAAGAAATATTTGTGTATCGCCACAGTATACTGAACATTCATTGTTCCAAGTACTGGTTTTCTACCTGTGGAACCTGTGTCTTGTTTCAGATGAATTTTATCTCAGTTTTGCGATTGGTGGCTTCATCCTGGTGCTCAGGAGGTCCAGTGACTCTATGGCAGTTCTCAGCCAGCCGGGTCATGTGTCGGGTGCAAGGCTTCAAGGGTGCATGTTACAGAGACCCTGCCAGGGGCGACCTCCAGTGCCAAATGCAGCAGTGTTCAGGAACTTCCAGGGCTGCACCTGGACCACGGGGGTGGGGGTGGCGGGCAGGAATTGAACCTGAATCAGGGACACAGGCATATACCCTAACCACTGTACTATTTCCTGACCCTAATTTATTTTTAATAGGTGAGAAAGCCAATGCTCAAATTTGATACTGGTATGTACCACTAGCATCTCACACGTGGATGCGGCTCGTTTAACACAAGTTGCAGTGCTGGTGTTGACATGTTAAAGAATTAATACACAATAGTAATAATTGGGGAAAACTGGAGATTACATCTGACTTCTTAAGTCTTAGTGCTGTTTCATTATAAATCTGGACCAAAGAAATCAATTTCAATAACAAAATTTTAGAAGTTTTTTGTGACAAACTGAAAGTTAAGACAAGTATAGATTATGCAAGAAATTGCTGCATCAGAGTAAACTTATAGTATGTAAGAAATAGGATACATTTAGCTATGTCTCCAAAAAATGTGTTGAGTTTGTTTTGTCCAAGTGTGTATATGCACATGTGCCCTTGTGGGCATGTCACAAATTGTACAAACTTAAGGGGGTTATGTTCTGTATTTGTTCAAGGACTTATTCCTTGCTCTCCCTATCCTTTCCTGTAATTAAAGGTGACCATCTCATTTGAGGATAGTTTCTAAACATAAAAAATGAGCACACCTCTTCATAATCCAACCCTCAGCTCAAGTCACAAAGAAAACTTAAATCATTGAAATTCAGGTGTTCAGACATGTCCCTTCTTAGAAAAGGGTCAAACCTTTCTGTGCTTAGAACAGGGTTCTTTGACTATTTTCTGAACTGGAAGTGGTAACTGTATAATGTTCAAACCAGAAAGCAAATATGTTTCACTCCATAAGTAATTTTGTTGTTTTGTTTTGGGGCCATTATTGGCAGCCAGGAAGTAAGTCAGTAGTAAGTCAGGCTTGCTTCTTACTCTTTGCTTAGGTATCACTCCTGCAGGGCTGGGGGACCATATTTGTTGCCAGGGGCCAAACCTGGGCAGGCCACACTTAAGGCAAGCCCCCTGCTGCTCTACTATCCCTCCATAAGCAATTTGTAACTAACTTATTTTAGCTCAATGCTAGGTTGTATGTTCTCTCTGCCATTAAATAAGTGAGTGGTGTGCCTTCAAGACTAGAACTTGACTTTATTTTTTTTTCTTTCCGTTCTTATAGGATGAAATATTTGTATTTTTCTTTGTACATATTGGATATTTTTGTCACATGGTAAAATTCTGTAACTTTGAGCACAATGTTTGGAAATCAAATTGAATGTACCTTTTATTTTAATGAGTCAAGAGGAAAATTTGAGGAAAACATAGCTTAAGGGCCTGCTCCTGGTTTTGTTTGTGGTACCATTAATGGAACCTGGGGCTCTTGCACAAGACATGCATTCCACTCCTTTGAACTATCTCCCCAGACCCTAAATCGAATTCATCAAGTAACACTGTGAATAAGATGTTAGTATTTCCAAAATATGCACATTGGGGAGGGATGTTTTTGTTGTTTTGGTTTTGGCCCACATCTGGCTGTGTGCGGGATTTATTCCTTCCTGGCTCTATGCTCAGGGATTGTGTTCAGTGGTGCCTAGAAGTCCATATGTGGTGTCAGGATTTCAGACTGGGGTCTGTTACATTCGAGGCAAGTGCCTGTATCCTCTTTCTGACCCTTTGGTTTGGATTTTGCGAATGACTGAAGCCAAATCTGATGTTGAATCTTGAACTTTTGTACTTTGTATGTGTGTGTGGGGCGGAGGAGGAACAGGGTGGCTTGTACCATATCCAACATTGCTGAGGCCTTACTCCTCACTGCACTCAGGGACCACTTTTGGCAGATTTGGAAGACCATATGGCGGGTGCCAAGGATCAAACCCAAGTCAGCCACATGCAAGACCTGCTGTACTGTCACAATGGTCCCCAGAATGATTGTACTTTAAAGAAGATCATTCATTTAGGATTGAATTTAAAGATGTGCAGAAAGTTTTAGAAAATGTTTTTCCACCATCCTTGTAACTAAGCACATGCACAGCCTTCAGCAAAAGCAAAGATAAGGGCCAGGACCATAAACCCTTGGGCACTCAGATTGCCATCTGGGATCTCATCTGACTTTTCAAAATGTCCTTGCCAGTGGGTATAGATGCTGAAGATGCCAGGTTGGGAGACCAGCTGCCCTTCAGCTCAGGGAGTATTACTTGCTTATACCTAACCTTCACAAGCAAACCTTAGAAAATACTGTCACAGTAACACTGCAAGAGCTCTCAAACCCCATATTACCTCCTAAGCTTTCCAAAAAGCTGGTTCGGACCTTTAGACCAAAAACTTTACTGTAGTGCTTGCTGCCTGAATTTCCACTTCATAGTAACTGTCTCAACCTAACTAATCGTTTTGTTACTTTTATTTATTCATTTACTCATTTATTTGTTTATTGCTTTTTTGGTCACACCCAGCAATGCTCAGGGGTTGCTCCTGGCTCTGCACTCAGGAATTATTCCTGCAGTGCTTGGGGACCTTATGGGATGCTAAAGATCCAACCTGGGTTGACCACATGAAAGGCAAATGCTCTCCCAGCTGTGCTATTGCTCTGGCCCCCATTTTGTTACTTTAACACCTTCTAACTTGAACATCAAATCAGTCTGTTCAGGGACAATAGTGTAAAAATATCTAGGAATTTAAAAGAATTGTTAAATCACTATATCAGTTGCAAAGAAAAATATGCTTTCCCACTCATGATAAAAGGCAGACTGTTCAGATGCTTTGTAGTTCAGCAGGTCTTGTAAGAACAGTTAATTTCTTCGTTTGCTGGAAATCTAAACTTTATTTCTGCTAGAATCTTGTTTAATTCACTGACCAACTTTTATTAAAGCAATGATAGCTCTGTTTTAGTCTTAGATATTGATAAAACGAAGTTACTAGGGAACCTGAGGGATAGTACAGAGGGTAAGGATGACTCAGGTTTAACCCCTGCACCTTATATGGTTTCCCAAACCCCGTCAGGAACAATTTCTGAGTGCAGAGCCAGGAGTAAGCCATAGAGGACAGGCGTTGTGACCCCAACTCTCCCCCTCCCCACCCATGAAGTTAATATTGAGTTCTAGTTTAACCTTGACGGGAAATATTTTACTGGGTTGCAGATTAAAAAATGCATTTTAGAGATGAGTTCTGTGAAGAAGAAAAACATATTTTATTATGTAATGATAATTTTTCAGATAGGATTTTTTAAAGCTATAAATAACAGTGTCTGCTTTTTATTTTCCACCTTAAATTTATACAAACACCTTTTTAAAAACAGATTCATGTTCATAGCATTATTCACAATAGCCAGAATCTGGAAACAACCAGAATGCCCAAGAATTGATGACTGGGATAAAGAAACTTTGGTACATCTACACAATGGAATACTATGCAACTGTTAGGAAAAATGAAGTTATGAAATTTGCCTATAAATGGATGGACATGGAGAGGATCATGTTGAGTGAAATTAGCCAGAAGGAGAGAGACAGATATAGTATGACTGCATTTATTTGCATGACATAAATATATATATATATATATATATATATATATATATATATATATATATATAATCCAAGGTTAGGCAAAACATGGATCAGGAGGTTTGTCAAAGGTGGAAATTACCACAAACGTGTGGGAGCAGAGGTTAGGTAAAACAGGTAAGGGAACAGTGCCAATAATTATCAAAGTGCTATTACAACATAGAACTTAGCATTAAATACAGGCAAAAAGATAACACACAATAACCTCTAAGTATATGTATTACAATCCACAATATGTAAGAGAAGGAAGAGAAAAAGAGAGAGAAAGAGAAAAGAGATAAAGAACCTGCCATAGAGGCAGGCTAGGGAGGAGGGAGGAAATCAGGGACATTGGTGGTGGGAAATGGGCACTGGTGGAGGGATGGGTGCTGGAACACTGTATGAGATAAACCCAAACATGAACATTTTTGTAATTGTTTATCTCATATATATAACTTTAGTATATTTATAATAAAATATATTAAAAAATAAAACAGATTCAGTTACCTGTTATTACTGAGCAACAAAATAACTTTTGGAAAATCAAGTCTTTGAAAGGGTCTGTGATATACAACACTTTATTATAGAAGAGTTTTTAAATGGAAACAAAAAATCCTAATAACAAATACCCCTAGTAAAGAATTTGTTGGGCTAAGTTTAGAAATAGCCTAAAGCAGTTTCTCAACTGGGCCCTGTGAACCCTCAGAATGTTTTAAAAGGGGCACAGGTGAAAATTGTGTAAAAGTGGGGCTACATGGAATGAGGCAGGTGAGGGCAACCATTTGGACAGACAGGGGTTGTTGAGGGCTTACTCCTTCCAACCAAAACAACGTTGGAGGGTGCCCATATGTCAGAAAAAGGTTGAAAACACTGTCCTAATGGGCTGAGCTCATGCTTTGTTTATGGAAGGTCCAGGTTCCATCTCAAACACAGCATGTTCCCTGAGTACTATTAGGTGTGGCCCAAACTGTCCCCATCCAAAAGTTAAAAAAATGCAAGCTTAATCTTTTTTTTTTAATGTATAGTAAAAGCCATTGAGCAATTACGCCTCAGTGGTTAGGAATAGTTATTTTTTCTTACAGAATAATGCTTGCTGTTAGCCTGAAGTGGAGGAGAAAGCATGGTGCTATTGCATTGGCAAGAATTAAGACATGGGTTCAGTTTCTTGGTCTGCCAGTTACGGTCTCTCATGTGGGGATGTCCTTTAGATTTTTAAGTTTTAGTTATAATTACTTTAAAATGATGATAAACTGCTTCTATACAGGGTATTATCCCCCGGCTTAATTGGAATAATGTATGAAAATGTTTGTAAGTAAGAGAGCACTACATTGTAAATTTTATTCTTACAAATTAATCATATGCTGTTCTTCTAAAGTAGTGTTTGTGTTTAGAATTTTGAAGCCTTCTTTTCTGTTAAATGATTATTTTTATATTTGCAGCTAATATACTACAGGGCATTTTTAATATACTACAGTGCTGGTACATAGTGAGTGGTCAATAGATAGCCAGTAATTAGAGTTCTTCTGGCACTTAGTTTGATTGGGTGTTAACTGTGTTTTTTGTTTGTTTGTTTTCTTGTTTTTTAAATTTTGTTATTTTGACACCTGGAGCCTTCTTGAATTTTAACCCATTCCTATAGATAGTAACCACATCTACCTTTGAGTACATGTTTTTAAGCATAGATCAGCCAGTGCCCAAATACACTACCCAGATGCTTTCTTTTGACACCTCTTTTTTTTTCGGGGTTATATGCGGTGATGCTAGGGGTTATTCCTGCCTCCACACTCAGGAATTACTCCTGGCAGTGTTCTGGGGACCATATGGGATGCCTGGGATCTCACCCAGGTTGGCCACATTCAAGGCAAACGCTGTACCCAACTGAACTATTACTCCAGCTCCATTTTTTTTTTCTTTTTTTGGGTCACCCCCAACATTGTTCAGGGGTTTCTCCTGGCTCTGCACTCAGGAATTACTCCTGGCGGTGCTCGGGGGACCATACGGGATGCTGGGGATAGAACCCGGGCCAGCATGGGCCAGCCGCGTGCAAGACAAACGCCCTACCCGCTGGGCTATTGCTCAGCCCAACTCCAGCTCCATTTTAAGGCTACCTGCCCTAATTACCCCAAGATGAGATACCAAGTTAATAGGAACAACTTTTTAAACCTTAGAGCCCCTGGAAAAATTTTCAGGTTTTTCAGTGTTAAGCCTCTTTCCCCACTTCTTGTGGAAATCACCGTAAAGGCATATGCCAACAGTTCCTCCCCCTTCCTCCTTCTTCCTGACCATCAGTGATTCCCTTTGTGGCTGTGCCCTGGTGTCATGCTCTCCTCCTGGAAACTGAATAACAAACTATAACATTACATGTGGCTGTCTGCTCCCTGTTAGTTGACCACATGGTACCAAAACTTCTCTGTTATATTTTTATCAATACAGTTTTGAATAGCTGGCTACTGGTTGTTATTATTTATTGTGGTTTTATTGAGGTTGGGTGGGATGGGGTTGTGAGGGCTAGGTTGAGGAGCTGGGACTCAGAACCACTCCAAGGCCCTAAGAGTGCCTGCCATTTATATAGTGGTCCAGGATTCGAATGTATGTGATTTCCTGCACCATCTGGGATGAGCCCCTTTCAGCCACCATTTTTTTCAAACTCCTCTGCATTAAATTTGGCAAAGCCCCACTTCTTGGTGGTGTGAAATTTCCCTGCTTGCCAAAAGGTCCACATCACCAAGAAGTGGGGCTTTCAGATGTAGCTCTTTGGCAGCCAGGGAATTTGAACTTGGCCCAGCTCAAAGTTCCTTGTTCTACAAGGATGTCAGTGGATATGATGACTTGGCCAGTGTGGACACTGGTCGCCATGCCTTGGGACTTTCCAAGGGCCCTTCCCGTGCTGGGGCCAGTATGAGAGCAGGTAGTAACATCCACCATGGAGAATTGTCTGCAGGATCTTTTCTAGCAGCTTATCCAAGCCACAGGCTGTGTACACTGTGGAGGACGCTGTTTGCAGCCATTGCACATTAGGTCCCCTGTGGCAGAGAGACTGACTTAATTGACTGCACTAGGATACTAATTTTTTAAAAAGTATTCTGGCAAAGACTCTTACACTTAAGAAATAGTGTTAAATATGATGTATTTAAAGAGGTGACGAACATGATACAAAAAATACTGAGGTGGGGGCTGGAAAGAGAGCACAGTAGGTAGGCCACTTGCCTTGCATGCGAAGTTGTCAGGTTTGATCCCTGATGTTCCATTTAATCCTTTGAGCACGACCAGGAAGTGAATCCTGAGTGCAGAGCCAGGAGTAAACAAACCCTTAGCATCTCTGGAGGTGGCTCAAACAACCAAAAATGATACTGAGATGTGTTTTGTAGATAAATATCTATGTGTTTGTAGATAGGTATGATATTAACAGAAGTCATACTTATTTATTTGTTTGCTTGTTTGATCATTTATTTATTTATTTGTTGGTTGATTGATTGATTGATTGATTGATTGCTTTTGGTCACACCTGGCAATGCTCAGGCATTACTCCTGGCTCTGCACTCAGGAATTACTCTTGGTGGTGCTCGGAGGACTATATGGGAGCCAGGGATGGAACCCAGGTTGGCAGCATGCAAGGCAAACACCCTTTGGGCTGTGCTATTGCTCCAGCCCCAGAAGTTCTGTTTTCTTAGCTACCTTTATAAATACTTTTTGAGTCAATTTTGTTTATTTATAAGTGAAATGACTAAGTCTAAAGCAGATTTAGTAATGTTTAACCCAAATCACACCTTTAGTTGATAATGTGGATAATCCAGGTCTTTCTTCTTGAGATAGACATTCAAGTTTCAGATGCTTTATTTCTATATAGAAAAATATAAGCAAGTTTGGTGTGTTTTCTTTCTTTCTTTTTTTTTTTTTTTTTTTTTGGTTTCCCTTTCTCAAGGGAATATGGTCTTAAAGCTAATTTTGTTTTCTTCTGTCCCAAGTGGCAGTGGTTTGGTTGCTAAGTTCCAATTGTTACAGTTCTAATTGTTAGTTTTCGTGTCTAGCAAAACTAAAACTTAATTATTTAAATTTCATTTTAGGAACTTTTTATAATAGATTCCAGATATTTGTATATCCAAAATTTACCCACAATTTTGTGTCTCAGGTTTTTAAAAATACTTTGTTTTTTGTTAGGTTCACAAAGAAACTCATAGTAACCTTTAAACTGAGAACTTTGCTAAGTATCTCCAGTTGTATATAGTATTTTATGATAAAATGGGCTGTGTCAAATAGTCATCTTTGAATGGAAATAATTTGGAAGAAGCTTTGTCTGGGGGCATCAGTTATAGTATATCAGGAACTTTGTTTTGTTTCATTGTTTTTCTCTCTACCTACCCCCCCAACAACACACACACACACCTGTTGGCAAAACTTGTCATTTAGATCAAGGGCTAATATTTTTTTCTGCTGAAATTAAAAAAAAAGGGTTTTTTTTTGTTTTTTTTTTTTTTTGCTTTTTTGGGTCACACCCGGCAATACTCAGGGGTTTCTCCTGGCTCTGCACTTAGGAATTACGCCTGTGGTGCTAGGGGACCATATGGGATGCCGAGGATTGAACCTGGGCGGCCTAGGCCGGCCACGTGCAAAGGCAAACGCCCTACCTGCTGGGCTATTGCTCCCGCCCCAAGAATACAAAAGTTTTAGATTTTGCCTTTTGAAATGATTTGCTTTGTAGAGGTTTAGGTCACACCTGACCCTGCTGGGAAATTACTCCCTACTGGTGCATGAGGGACCATGGTAATGGGCATCACACCTAGAGACCCACACTGCAATAGTTTTTAAACATTCCTTTCTTATCTCTTGCCACATAGCATGGATAAGTGAACATACATAGAAGTCATTTATATTATTTTGTCTGTGAGGTACTAGTAAAATAAAATACCAGTTAAAAATAGTGCTATAAATATTAAAAATTTATTGTCTTTTAGAGTTTTGTAATGCAGAAATTTAAGGGACCGAATACTTAAGAGTTCTTATAATGATTCAAGAGGAAATGTAGAGGTGATTTATATGAAATAACTGTAGGTGTGTGCGTGTGTGCGCCTGTACGCATGTATGCACTCATTCTCCATAACTGCTGGTTAGTGCTCAGGGCTTACTCCTTGCTTTGTGCTTAGGGATAACTCCAGGTAGTGTTTGGGGACCATATGTGCGGTTCTGGTAATCAAACCAGGACCTGCAATATCAGGGAAAACTCCCTGTGCTCTCTCCTCTGACTCCTGATTATAATTTTATAGGTAATTCATTCATTGCCTACACACATCTTTAAATTATTTTAATTAGTCTCATACCAAATGCACAAACAGATCTCCTTTTACTTTTTTTTTTTAACTAGACTTGTGTTTCTGGAATATCAGTAACATTGTAAATTCATCATAGACTGTATGAAACTTTTTGCTTATATTCTAATCTTGCCTCACTCCCCAAATACGTCAGATTTATTTGTGTCTAAGGAAGTCATTTAAAACACAAAGAAACAAAATATTTCCCCCAAATATATGGTTGTTGATATTCTCCTTTTAATTGGAAGTGGAAAACGGCTACTAGACATGAATTGCCCCCTAACTGAAAATGAAGCTCAAGTTGCATGGTAGAGCATGTAGATGGCTCTTACATGGTTAGAATCAGAACATGTTTTACCAGTTCACCTGCAACTGAACATAGAAAACAGGTAGTTCCTAATTCCCCTATTTGCTGTTTAGAAATGTAGCTTAAAATAGTCATCTATGGAATACACGGATCCATGATAGCTTCACAGTGCTGACCCAGCCTCCTTTGGCCCTAAACTTTGTAGTTATTTTAAGCAGTGACCCAAGAACTGACAGGGCATACTGTACCCTTGTAACACTGAATGCCAGTTCTGTATTTTCAAGGCTAAGCACATCACTTATAAACTTTGATGTTATTATCACTCATTCTAATATTTGGGGAATTCTCATACTCATCTGTACAAGTACCAACTTAATTTGATTTATCAGACTTTATTGAAATAAATATCATTGTAGGGTGGAACAGTTGAAACACAAACCCACTGTGCTGGAGTGAGAGTATAGTGGATAGGGTGCTTGCCTTGCATACGGCCAAACTGGTTTGATCCTCAGCACCTCATAGTGTCCCCCAACCCCTGCCATGAGTGATTCCTGAGTGCTTAACCAGGAGTAAGTCCTCAGTACAGCCAGACGTGGCCCACCAAACACCCCCAATTTTCTGTTGTAGTTGAAGAGACAGACTGTTCATTAAAATAAAATCACATAGAAATACCACACCGGTGTATACTGAAAATGAACTGAATGGTTAAAGTAATCACTATCACTATCTTCCCGTTAATCATCAATTTGCTCGAGTGGGCTCCAGTAACATCTCCATATGTCCTGTCTCATGCTAGTAGAGCCCAAGGGCATCTGCTCATTCCAGGAACATAAAGAGCCTCAAACCATTATATTAGGTCATGGGAATGACCTAACATAATTGTTACTGGTATTTGGCATATCAAATATGACACGGGCAGCTTGCCAGGCTTGCCGTGCAGGTGGCATACTCTTGTAGTCACCTCTAAATACAGCATTTATTGATGAACCTCATGGCCGCATGAGCCGGGCTGTGATAGGCTCGTGTGCTAGGTGGAGTTCTGATGAGAGGGAGGTCCGGATGTGGAAAATGGCGGCCCTCATGGAGTGGGAGGGGTCGTCTGGCTTGTTGTGAGACTCTGCTGGGGTAGTGGGCCAGGGCTAGAACCCGCCATGCCTCCCGGGTGCCTCGTGAGTGGCTGCGCACAGGGAGAGCTGGTAGCAGCTCTGCCTCATGTCTGTGAGTCTCTGGATCAGCACACCTGGGCCGGATTGAAAAAAAAAAACTGCAGGGTGGATGTCGATGATCTGGGCTGTGATAGGCTTGTCTGCTGGATGGAGTTCTGACGAGAGGGAGGTCCGGATGTGTAAAATGGCAGCCCTCATGGAGGGGTGGGGGTTCGTCCTGGCTTATTGCGAGGCTCTGCTAGGGTGGTGGGCCAGGGCTAGAATCCGCCATCCCTCCCGGGTGCCTCATGAGCAGCTGGGCACAGGGAGAGCTGGTAGCAGCTCTGCCCCATGTCTGTGAGTCTGTGAGGTTAAAGTAATACTGAAATTAAAGCAGGAAGAAGTTTGTAAAATGCTTCATAAAATTAGGAGTCTTGAATTGGTTCTTTAAAGTGAGGGAAAGCTTTTTATCAGTATCTATTTTCGGCGGGTTGCTTCAGTCGCTATGGAAACGAGAAAAAAGTAGGGAGGTGTTTCCGGCGTAATTTTGGTTCCAGAGGATTCCCAGGAGGGTATGGCTGGGTCAAATGGGAGTTCAATCTAGTTTTGGAGGAATGTCCATATTGTTTTCCAGAAAGGCTTCCAGCCGGCATTTGGTACACACAAAGGAAACAGCTGTAGAAAAAAGAAGTTATAAAGCTAAAATGGGATGGGAAGATATTTGAGTGAAATTAAGAGGAGAGAGAAGTTACAGTGTCATTATCGATAAATATATAGGACGTGAAATAGGGTCTGGGAAATTTCAAGTGGGGTCAGAGTGAGAGAAATGGAAAGGGCGGGACTAAGCAACCTAAACGGCTTAGAGGCGGACAGAAATATGTTGTATTAGTCTGGAGGGAAGGAAAGAGAAGATGAAGGAGGAAATGGACTGTGGGGAGGGGGGGGGGGGGAGGGGGCGGGGCGTTGGTGGTGGGAGAGGGCGTGGTGGGGGTGGTGCTGCTACCGTACCAAAACCAAACTTATTGTTTTGTTGTAAAATAAAAAATTAATTAAAAAAAAAAGAGTTGCCAGAGGTAGGTGGAGGGGAAGGAAATTGGGGTTGGTGTGGGGAAGTGCCTGGTGGAGGTGTGGTGTGGAACACTGTATGACTGAACCATCAGAACATTTGTAATTATTCTCAGGTTATAAAAAATTTTTAAAAGAAAAAAAAAAAAGTGAGGGAAAACAAACATGTAGAGGAATAAGGAAGTCACAGACATGGGCTATAGAAAATCTAGGTGTAAAAGAGAAGAAGAGGAAATAGCTTTATATATTTAAGAAAGATTGGTAGAAAAATTTGAGGGAAATGAAAAAAAAGATGAAGTTGGCAAGGTTGATAGACTTTGTAGAATGACAGTGTCAGACCCAGGCCTGGTGATAAGTCAGTGACAGATTGTGTAAATATGTGCATTTTTGGAGGGTTAGATGAATGAAACATTTATTTATAAAATGACTTGTTTTATTGTCTAGCAGGTATCCGAAATAGAAAAGACATCTTATGGCCCTAGTAGTAGTGCAGATATCAGTGATGGAAAATTTGAACTTGGATAGTGTGTTTCAAAAGACTTTAAGAAAATAATTGACAGGATTTGGTGTAAGAGTATAGAGGAAAATAAAGTCGTTTTTTCTAGTTTTCACAAAATTTTTAAAGAAATTCATTGAAATTGCATTAGTTTTTGAGTGTAAATGTTTATGTTTTAGAGATAGTGTTAACCACACCATAGACTATCAAAATCTCAATAGCCCAGACGCTGTTTATGGACCACCTCCTTAAGTTCCCACTGTCCTCTTCGATAACATGAGTTCTTTTATCAGTCTGTTTTTCTTGATCATTTCTTAATCCTTTGCTTTGTAGTTTTTGTATGCCCCCGTGAGTGAGAGCTTCCAGTATTTTCTCTCTCCTTCTGTCCAGTTTCATATATATTGTAGGAAAAAGCAAGACATTACCATACCTTTCTTATAACTGAGTTTGAGTACAGAAAATGACAGCTAGACTTATGGTAACACTCAATTTTTAGGGGCATAAAGGAGAAATTGAGTCAAGTAAAGAAAGAGCAGTCAGAGAAGAAGAAAACGGGGTTGCTAGCAGTAAGAGGAATCTGTGATGAGTATTGTAAGCATGATTTGGAGAGTGAATTTGAGAAGTTTATTTAATTTTGTGTTTAAATTATTTCATAAGACTTGAGAGTTATGCTCTTCTGGTATAAAAGCTAATTGTCACATGTTACTATTCAAAGGAAAACAAATTTAAGTTAAAAATGTATTTCTTCAGTTGCACTAAGTAGCGTTTCAAACGCTAATAGTTACACAAGAGTAATTTATTCTGGACAGTCCTGATAAAGAATATTTTTACTATTGCAAAAAAAATAGGACAATACTACAGTATAAAGCTTAGGGAATGCTATAGTAAATCAGAGCATTTAAAAAGTGAGTAAATCATGAAATTTTCACCTAACAAGTGTAAAATATGCTTGGGAAAGCTTAAAAAAGAGAAGAGAAGCAGTTACTGGTTGCTTTTTTTAAAACTATGATTACTTTTTGTGAGGGCCTATTTGCCCAGGTAGGTTAGTATATGTATCATAGTGCTAAAGAAGGCATTTAAGAGTATTGGAGCAGAGTTGTTGGCAGGCTAGAAATCAGATTCTTTCTGAAGTAGTGTATCACACTCTAAATAAAAGGGAACTCATCTTCAATGGGAATGTTAAGAAAAGAGCATTAAACCAGTGAGAAATTTTGTGAGGAAGTTTTCCCCAACATAGGTGATATAGAATAGTTCAAGTTGCATAGCCAGAAATGAGCCAACATGTCAGATAAAGGTATTCCAGGATAAAGATCAGAATGGTAAAGAAGCTATGATGTCACAGAGACTGGCACACATCCAGAAGAATAAGAACAGCCAGTGTTGACATGGATACAGGGAGAGCGGGACTCTCCGTCATTGTTGGTGGGAATGCTGACTGGTCCAGCATTTTTGGAGAATATTACGTACATTTCTATATTCCTCAGAAAGCTAGAAATTGAGCTTTCATATGACCCAGCGATACCATTTCTGGCACTATACCCCGGGGGCTTCAAAAACACAACAGAAATGCCATCTGCATTTCTGCTTATTGTAGCACTAGTCACAATAGGCAGAATCTGGAAGCAACCTCTGAGTGCCTGAGAACAGATGACTGGGTTAAAGAAACTGTGGTACATCTACACAATGGACTACTATGCAGCTGTTTGGGAAAATGCAGTAATGAAATTTGATTATAAGTAAATGGACATGGAGAGTATGCAGAGTGAAATGAGTCAGGAGAGGGAACAGACACTGATTACTCTCATTTGCAGGGTGTAAAAAACAGAATGTGAAACCAATATCCAGGGACAGTAGAAACAAGGGCCAGGAGGTTTGGTCCATGGTTGGAAGCCTGTTTTAGTAACCGCTGGGGAAAAAGACAGTTGGGGCAGGGAAGGGAACACTATGAAAAAGATAGTGGTAAATGATCACTCTGGGTAAGAACTGAGTGCTGAAAATAGGTAAAGGAACAAACATGATAACCTCTCAGTATCTGAATTACAAACCATAATGCCCAACAGGAGAGTGAGGGAGAAAGAAGGAAAGTGTCTGACATAGAGACAGGCTGGGGGTAGTGTTGGTGGAGGGAGTGGGAGAAGGGTAAAGGGGCACATCGGTGGTGGGAAATGGAGACTGGTGGAGAGTTGGTCTTGGAGGATTGTGTGACTGAGGCCTGATTATAAATAGCCTTCTGATTATCACACAGTGATTCAATAAAATAATTAAAAAACAACTCAACTATGAGTAATCGCAGTGCCTTAATTTAAAAAAAAGAATTAAATATGATGTGATCAAAGAACTACAGGTAGTTTCACCTATTCACATGTTCAGACTAGGATTCACGGACTGTAGTCAAGGTGTCCATAGAGTCTTCCCTTGCCATGTTAGGATTTTAAACTGCCCTGGAAGATATGGGAAGCCTTTTGAGGGATTTAGGTGTATAAATGTCAAGTATGCATTTTAGATTGTACAATGTGAATACGGATAAAAGGACACTGATTTTCAAGAGGATTGGACAATAGGAAAATAAAACTAGTACAGAAGAAATGAAGTTTAGGGGAAAAACTATGTTTTCTGGGGTGGTAATAGAATTGCCTCCATAAATGCTGTGCAGAAATTCAGAGCGCCAAGGGGATTAGTAAAGGAGTGTGTAAATAGGTGACTAGAGAGCAGAGAATGAAGATGGAATTGAAAAGTGTAGGGATTAAGAACAAGGTAAATGACGGTGGAGAAAAGGCTTTGCTGGTTTGACTTGTTGGTGTAGAGCAGTTCGTGCAGGAATTTTGAGTTGAGGCTTTGCACGTAAGAAACCTACCTCCCTATTGAGCTTAGGGCTGGTTTTCCTTTTCAAACCTGCTTCCCTCTCAGTTCCTCTCTGGTTTAATGGTTTTAGCCTCCTCCTTCAGTCCTAACCAGAATTCTTACAAACCAGTTTGACGTTCATGACAGTGATTTTAATCAAGATCTGCAGTTTATACCTAAACTTTGGAGTTAGGTGAACCTTACTTTGTCTTGATTTTGCCACTTAAATTTTGATTCAGTGTTCTCCAGATTTGATGGTCTTCATCTCTAAAATGGCAGTAGTCGTATTACTGGAGTGGCATAGTGCATGTTTGTCACAGAGTTTAGAACACAGGTTTTACCAAGTGCTAGCAGGTAGTATAGTCATTCTTCTATCCAGTTCTTAGTTTCTGCTGTCTCTTTCAGGGCCCCATTCTCTACAGGTGAAATCGCTTAACTAGTTTCTCTGACTGGCTTTTCACATCTTGTCACATACTTGAATTCCAGAGTTTCTTCTAAAACCTGGATTTGATTATGCCCTCCTTTTCCCTTCTTCAAAACCTTCACAGGTTTCTAATTTCAGGTTTAGCAGATTATAACAACTTCAGTATGTTTCATTTTCAAGAGGGGAGAGAGCCTTCTGTAGGACAGGTTGTGATACAGGCCATCTCGGTTAAGAACTACCTGTGGTGACTTAATTTGTAAGGAACTACTGTAAGCTTTGAATTCCACATAAAAGTAGTCATGGTTTCCTTTATTTTCTTCATCATCATCTTTTTTTTTTTTTTTTTTTTTTACTTTTTTTGGGTCACACCCGGCAATGCTCAGGGATTCCTCCTGGCTCTGCAGTCAGGGGTTATTCCTGGTGGTGCTCAGGGGGACTATATGGGATGCCGGGATTCGAACCCAGGTTGGCTATGTTGGCCTCATGCAAGGCAAACACCCTACCTGCTGCACTATTGCTCCGGCCCCTTAAATGAATATAACTCAATACATATTTGAATGGGATGAGGGGAAATTTTGAAAAATACTGCAATTCTGTTTTAAGGAAATATTCCTTAAATATTCAAACATTCCTGGGGTTAGTTGGTTACCTAACTTAGTGGGGTTTCTATAACCTTAAATTACCCCAGAAAGATACTATATTCATCACAACTCTATTCACGATAGTCAGAATCTGGAAACACTCTAAATGCCCAATAACAGAAGACTGGATTAAGAAACTGTGTTACATCTACACAAGGGAATACTACGCAGCTGTCAGAAAAGATGAAGTCATGAAATTTACTTGCAAATGGATGAACATGGAGACTATCATGCTGAGTGAAATTAGTCAGAAGGAAAAGGACAAATATAGAATGACTGCATTCATTAGTGTGGTTTAAATATATACCAGTGTCATACTAATTGTGGGGAAATATTAACACCAGACTAGTACTAAGTATTGAATGTACACAAAGGAATTTACATGATAATCCCTAAATGTCTGTAGGGCAAGTCTCAGTGTGTGTGTGTGTGTGTGTGTGTGGGGTAAGAAAGAGAGAGAGAGAGAGAGAGAGAGAGAGAGAGAGAGAGAGCTGCTATAGAGGCAGGCTGGGGGAGAAGGAAGGGAGGGAATTTGGGGGCCATTGGTGGTGGGAATAGGGCACTGGTGGGGGGGCAGGTGCTAGAATAATGTGTGACAAACCCAATCATGAGCATTTTTGTAGTTGTGTAACACACGATAGTATAATAAGAAATAATTTCCTTAATCTGAATAATTAGAATGACTAGAATTAGAGAGTAGTGCAAATCTTAGTTTTGATTTACCTTCCCCACTACTCCCAGTTCAATCTACAGTCCTAGCCCTTGGGAAGTATGCTATTTAATAAATGCTTATTGTGGTTAAATAAAATAGATGAACAAAATATATGAAATATATTGGATTATTTGTGTGTCATTCTCATAATTATGAGGGGAAAACAGATAAATTGAGTGCCTTTATTTGAGTACCAGTTATTTCATCGCTCTGAGAACTGCTAATGCTATTCTGTGTTAAAATAATTTTGCATGAAAGTGCAATTTTATTACAAACTAAAAAAGAATTTCATCATAAGGACTGGAGAGATAGTACAGTAGGTAGGGCACTTGCCTTGCACACAGCTGACTTGGGTTCATTCCCAACACCTCATATGGTCCTCAAATTCCCACTAAGAGTGATCCCTGAGTGCTTTCAATTATAGCTCAAAAACAAACAAAATGATTTCATCATTAATAACTCAGTTAAGTAATAGACTTTGTATGTAATACTGCTCTAGAAAATAATTATAAAAATAAAATGTAGAAAAAGATCTGTTGTGGAGTATGGGCTTTAGAAAACAAGACAATAATTAAAAACTAGTGTCATTTTTTGAACTAGGCATTTATAGAGGCCTATTAAATTTCTCCTCCTCCTCTCTCTTCTCTCCTTTCCTCTCCTCTCTAGGGAAATTGATTTATAAAATCAAGATTTATAAGCAGATTCATAATATAACAATAAATTTTTTTTAAAATATAAGATACAAATATTTCCTGAAAAATTGGAATAATCTTTATTTATACCTGATGTCAGCATTGATAAACTAAGTAATAAATTATTGATGACCATGAAATTAGTGTAGAGAGGTAGTGATCTTAGCAGGTCATGAATGAAGTACATAAAAGGGCCTATCCCTGCCTGTTTCCTCTAAACTGAAGATATATCCACTTATGTAGAATTATATTTCTAATATAGTGTTGTCTTTATTGTGTCTTTCTAGATAATATTGACACTATTTCTAGCTTTTTTTTAATAATATACTTTAGTAGTTATATCTTTTGTTATTGAGAAAGGTATCTCTAAGCCAAAGAGCATGAAGAAAATATTTTAGTAATCAAATAATTTAAGATGTCTATTTAATAAGTATGCATATATATCATTATGAATACATTATATATTTTGTATATTATATACTATTACATATATATTCTAAGTTGTCAAGTCAAGGCAGTGTTACTAGTAGGTAGTGTTAAATAGTAAAGACCATTGGCATTTATTTTCTTAATTAGAATTATCTGTTTGCTTCTTAGTTTTGCTTAGATGCCTTTCCTAAGTATATTTATTCTGTTTGCATATATATCATTATGAATACATTATGTATTTTATATATTATATAATATTACATATATAAATATTCTAAGTTGTCAAGTCAAGGCAGTGTTACCTAGTAGGTAGTGTTAAATGGTAAAGACCATTGGCATTTATTTTCTTAATTAGAATTATCTGTTTGCTTCTTAGTTTTGCTTAGGTGCCTTTCCTAAGTATATTCATTCTGTTGAAATATGCTAATGCTTCCTTACATTTTTTTTGAGCTTGGTAGCTATCAACTCAATCATGACCCTTAGGATTTGTTTAAAGAAAATTCCATGTCTGCTAATCATAAATAATGGCAACCTCTCTGGTACTCTTTTGGGAGAAAATAATTTTAAGTACTGCTTCCCATACTTGTGCCTGGAACTGTCTTTCCTTCCTGTTTTTGTTTCTTTCCATTTTAGAAAGGTTCAGAAGAGCAGCCCCTTCAAACTTAAAACTGATAAGCAGGTGTTACTTATTTTTATAACTGAGTTGTCTGCTCTAGATATATAGCCTAATATCTATTAGGTGCCTGGCAAGCTACCCGTGTCATATTTGACATGCCAAATACCAGTAACAATTATAGACCTGACTCCCATGACTTGATGGAATGGTTTGAGGCTCTTTATGTTCCTGGAGTGGGCAGATGCCCTTGGGGTATCTCGTGATGTGACAGAACGTATTGAGATGTTATTGGTGCCCACTCAAGCAAATCGATGATCTATAGGAAGACAGTGATATATATTATGTATGTTGAATTTCTAATCTGTTTTGGATGTATAACTTGGAAACCACACTTGACCCTCCCAATGAGAAGATAATGAAAATACAGATTAAATGTATTTATAATTCGATCATAACAACTTTCCTATGTAGTCTGGATAAAGGTCACATCGGAATAATGATTTAAATCCTGCCAATGTGATTTTCTATATAGCTTATTTAAAAAAGACCTGGAGGTAGCTCAGTGTAGAGCACTTACCTTGCAACGGGTTAGGCCCTGGATTCAATCCTTGGCGTCACACATGCATACACAAAAATAGCTTTTACATTATTCCATTCACAGAGAGAGAGGGGTGGGGAGAAAAGAGAGAGTTCTTTCTGAATATGAACTTGACACTGAGAAGATAGCTTGGGTCAGGGTCAGTATCCCGGTGCTTTTTGTCTCAAGGTGTATCTCTGGGAAAAGATGTAGCCGCTGCTCTTCCAGACAGGGTTAAGGCAGAAGCTCAGACTAAGGTTTAAGCAAGAGTATAGTTGACCTCTGCAATTTATGTCTTTCAGCCCTGAAGAGAACATTAGATGACAAAGTATAAAGCATATAAAGAGTTTGTTTACTACGGCTATTTGTAAATTCATTTAATGTGATTGATTTTTACTTTACAGTTGTCACTGTTACTGTCACTGTCTCCGTTCGGGGGCCAGGGTCCTGTGAAGCAGGTGCCAAGGGCCCTGCTGCCCAGGGGCAGGAAGAGCCTCAAACCATACTCAGGCCAGGAATTGAGGTCATAATTGTTATAGTTTTGGCATATCAAATAAAACACGGGTCAGTTACTCTCGGTTGGGGTTGGAGGGATGATCTGATAACTGTAACAAGAACTAACCACTTCCTTAAGGGGGAAACCTAAAAGTTACTAAAGATTGAGCAGGTCCCCTGATCTTTGTACTGTTTCCTCAATTCTGCTTAACTCTTTCGGTAATGCTCTCCACCCTTCAATAAGCTTTTTCATGGCAGCTTTCCCGTGTTTCTACAGTTATCAGTCCGTGTTGTTGGGGTTGGTGGTGCTCGATGACTGTGTGGTACACTCAAACTATTGAGGAACATGGCTGGGAATCACGACTGGTTCGTGAGAAAACACCTCTCCTCCGCCTATCATATCATGTTTGTGTTGCTGTGGCTCGGGTTAGTTTAATCCTACGGGCTTAATTACAAGTACAGAAAGGTTCAGTAAATTTATTTACACTGTTTTCTTTCAGTTTAAGTTTATAGAACGAAGAATATTGGTTGAACTTATAGGTTTGTTTTTGTGTTAGCTTTTGGGTTTTATCATATCATCGGCCAGTGCCTGATAACCCTTATGTTTCAGTAAAAGGAACGTCGTTTTTTTTTTTTTTTTTGCTTTTTGGTCACACCCGGCAATGCTCAGGGGTTTCTCCTGGCTCTGCACTCAGGAATTACTCCTGGCGGTGCTCGGGGGACCATATGGGATGCTGGGGATTGAACCCAGGCCGGCACAGGCCGGCCGCGTGCAAGGCAAACGCCCTACCCGCTGGGCTATCGCTCCAGCCCCTTACTTTTTTTTTTAAACTTTTTGGGTCACATTTGGCGATGCTCAGGGGGTAACTCCAGAATTTTTCTTTTTTTTTTTTTTAATTTTGAGGTCACACCTGGCAATGCTCAGAGGTTACTCCTGGCTATGCACTCAGGAATTACTTCTGGTGGTGCTGGGGACCATATGGGATACCGTGGATCAAACCTAGGTTCAGCTGTATGTAAGGCAAATCCCTACCTGCTGGACTATCATTCTGGCCCCATCTAGAAGAATTTTACAGAAAATATTTCATGATTTGTTTACCTTTAATGGATTAAATTTTAGAAAAACAAGCTCATTTTCTATAGATTTTTTTCCCATGTAAGTGCAGAGATTTCTATTTTTATGTTTTTCCCAGATTCTGTTATTCTTATTTTGTATGGTTTGGTTAATCATTTCCTCCTCAAGACCTTGCATAGTTTTCAGTAATACTGAGTTTTAATGTATTCTTCATTCTTGCAAATGTGAATGGACTAATTTTTTCTTTCTATTTCCACACACTATCTATCTATCTATCTATCTATCTATCTATCTATCTATCTATCTATCTATCTATCTATCTATCTATCTATTTGCTTTTTGGGTCACACCGGCGACGCTCAGGGGTTACTCCTGGCTCTGCACTCAGGAATTACTCCTGGCGGTGCTCGGGGACCATATGGGATGCCGGGATCAAACCCGGGCCGGCACAGGCCGGCGCGTGCAAGGCAAATGCCCTACCCGCTGGGCTATCACTTGGCCGTTTCTTTTTATTTTTTAACTTGATTATTGTGAATATGTGGAGGAAAACTCAGAATTATTTTTGTTGATATTGAATATTGATATTTATGTCAATCATCCATGTTGATATTGGTCATAGTACTGTAATATGTTTATTTGTTTTGGTAATCTAATTTACTAAGGTTTTCTCCTAAGAAGAGTTTTTTCCTTCCAGTTTTCATATATTGGCTTAAGTTTTAGGTAACAGAAATGAGATTTCTGTTACCTAAAACTTGTAAGCCAATATATGGAATTTCTTCAATTAAAGTGGTAATCGTGATAATCAGTGAATCATAACCTGTGTATGAAAGAATTTTCATTTTTACCAGGGGTTGAACCCAGGGCTTAAACATGTGAGGCATATGTTCTGCCACAGAGCCCTGGCCATGTCTATTTATGGTTTCATACTCTCCATTTTACTTTACAAAAGTACTTTATGAGTATATTTTACTTAAATCAGCATAAACAAAGACAGTGCCTATATCTGTAGCACTATTCTATATCATCTTCAGAATAGCTAGAGGAGTGAGGAAGTGGCTCAGCAGGAAGGGTACACCTCATGTGTATATAAGGATCCTGAGTTTCAGTTATGGCACTGCAAAAAGGAAAAGAAAGTAGAAAGAGAAAAATGTGTGTGTGAGCACTTGTGTGAGGTCTGGAAGATGCTGTGTTCCTTTATAGTTCATTCTGTTGTTCCTCCTTACTTCTATGTTTACATTTGTCTCAGATATTACTACTCTGTTGAGATAGTGCAACTGGTTGATGGTAAAGGGAACTGTATCTGAAATGGAACAGTTTCTCCCAAATACTCACTCTAGATTTTCTCATTGGCAATCTAAAATTAATCTAAAATTAACTAACTACTCCAAATTAATCTTGTAATGTTGATATCTGTAAAAATAAAAGGGGAAAATTACATACATACATGTGCCATATGTGATATTTTATTTGCTCCAAATAGCCTTGGAGTTATTTCGCTCTGGCATCATGAAATAAATAGAAAAAAAGAGGGGTCATTCTTGGTTGATTCACACTAAGGTTGCAGTTATATCACTTAAAAAAAGCCCAAGAGAGACAAAATCATGCAATTTGCCACAACATAAATGTAACCAGAGGATATCATGCTGTGTGAAGTCAGTCAGAAGGAAAAGGGGTAGATACAGAATGATCTCTCTCATGTGGTATTTAAAGATAACACACAGCAAGGGAGCAACAAAGGTCCAAAGGCAACACTGAGAGAACTGATGGCTCAGTTTTATGAGAGGTGGGAACACTGGCAGTGGGTGTGGTGTTGGAATCATGTACACAGGAAGCCGCCATCAGTAGTATTGTAAAGCACAGTACATCAATCAGTAAACCTTTTGAAAACAAAGTAATATATACATATTCAAAAAAACTTAAATTGATGTGTTGGTTTTAGCAAGATCATGTTGGAGATAAGAGTTTAGAGGAACCAGGATCATTTTAATTTTATGGTAACTGTTTCATAACTCTATTTAGCTTATTGCTTCAGATAGTTCGTTGTTTTAGCTATTTTTCCTATTTCCTGGTGGTGCTCAGGGAACCTTTTGTGTTGCTGGAAATCAAACCTTGATCAGCCACATGCAATATAAGCATCTTATCTGTTATGCTATCTCAATCCCATTTTTAGCAGCACTGTCATTCGAACAATTTTTTATTTCATAGTATCTTTATTACCAGATTTTGTTTGACATATCAAAGTTCAACAAACTATTTTGTGTGTTTTCCAAAGCTGTCTTACATTTCCCATTGAATTATGAGTGGTGATAGTCTTCCTTTATGTAAACTTTATTGTTATTAAGTCATGGTATGTACAACTCATGTTTAAATAGTTAATCTTTAGAAAAAATTTCCACTGGTATTTAGGGTAATGTATAAAGGTTTATAGAGTTTATAGAGATTTTATATACATAAGCTGTATACACTACATAAACTATAGACTATAACAAGAAGTCTAACCTAGCAATAATTGTAGCAATAGAAGACAGTGGTAGGTTTAATTAGCTTCTCAAAGACAGTGATTTATGATCTACTTGGAAAGAGAAAATTTCTTACTATATTCACCATTATTCATTGATAGAATGAAATTATGCACAGAATATTTTGAAAAAGTAGAGAAAAAATATATGCTTCAACTCAGAGGCACATACCAGAAATACTTTCTAAATATTAGGAAATATATGAACTGAGTTCTATTTGATAAGTTAGCTATTGTTATACCAAAAGATATCTGGGCCAGAGCAATAATACAGTGGGTAGTGCATTTGCCTCACATGCAACTGATCCATGTTCATCCCTTCGCATCCCATATGGTCCCACGAGCACTGCCAGAAGTAATTCTTGAGTGCAGAGCCCTGAGCATTGTCTGGTGTGATCCCAAAAAAAGATACTTTGAGTGGGTAAATGTATTGGATTCCAGCTTATATGCCATTAGCACCCAGCGTGGGCTGCTGGGAGGTTCCAGAAAATCATTGCCAGTGAGCTACACTGGTCCAGAACTTGCACCAAGGCAAAACTTTGCTGCTGCGTTCCAGTGAGTGGCCATCCATTGCAGAACTTCAATTATCTGCCATGAGCAGCTGGCTGGGCTCTTTTGCTGGGTTCCAAGTACAGGCAAAAAAATGCAAATGATGGCTTCTAAGTGTATGTAGTGCAACCCACAATGTGTAGGAGAAGGAAGAGAGAGAGAGAGAGAGAGAGGAGATAAAGAACCTGCCATTTAGGCAGGCCATGGGAGGGGGAGGGAATTGGGGACACAGGTGGTGGGAGATGGGCACTGGTGGAGGCGGGGTGCTGGAACACTGTGTGACCGAAACCTCCAAACGTGAACAACGTTGTAATTGTATATCTCACGGTGGTATAATAAAATGTTTAAAAAAATAATAAAAAATCAAAATCAAAAACCAAACCCTACTGCTGCTCTTGTGGCTCAGGCCATGGACTGCGGAACTGATGTGATCTCCCAAGCAGATCAAAGGCTCCTTATTCTGTGGCTCAGAGCATGGGTTGCGGAGGTGCTCCGATGCCCCAAGTGTCAGGACTTCTATGCCCTGCTGAGACTAAAACCTCTGTTGCTGCTCCCGCAGCTCAGAGCACTTGTGCCTTCTATGCCGCCCACAGCATATTATGGAGGAAAATCTCCCTGAGCACCAATAGGCTGGAGATCAGATCCATCCTAATCAGATTCTGCAGGACCTCCTAAACCACACACTGTAATAAAACTGGTACAGGTCCCCTGCAGAGACTACTACTGCTGGGGCCCAGAGGGTAACATCCCACCAGCAGGTCATCCTGGACCTGATTGACAAGAACATCAGCAGCCTGATGGTGCCCTCGGGCTTCCAGACAACCCAAAGTCATTTGGGTTGCTATGGCTCTGGTCAGGCTCCCAACAACTTGGGACCAAGTTTTCCAAGATAGTAATCGACCAGAATTTAGGTACACAGAAGCCATGCCCACAAACGACTGTGCAAGTTCTATCGGCCTTGCTCCAGAGACTCATAAGTATATTTTGAAAGAGGTTAAAAAAGATGCAGTACATCTTACGGACCTGCACATGACTGAATAACCGGTGGGGTTCAGGGTGCCTGGTGCCCACCCAGTCAGAGCCCCCAGCAGCTGCTTGGTTCCACAGTCCAAAATTGCAGTTATGATCTCTTCCTGACTCCACCATCTGGAGCTGGACTTTACCAAGAAATTACCTGATATTTTAGGTATGCAGTTCATGACTGAAATCTTCAGGCTTTCTTGGAGTTGGGATAGGCTACCTCCACCCTCTGCCCTACACTCCCTGAAGCCCTGGCAGTCACCCCCAAAAACCATGTAATCTTTTCTACTGGTCTTGCTTCAGAGACCCATAAATAAATCTCAAGATACCAAAAGCTGCAGTAAATCTTGGACCTGCCTGCGTAAGACTGAACAGGCCCAGGGGGTTGGGTTTGCCACTGGCTGCCCATACAAAGCCCTGCAGCTGCTTGCTCCCTCAATTCAAAATCTCTACCATTCACCCAGTTGGACTATGTCTCTGGATGAACCTCGCCAAGATATTAACCTGCTGAAAATTCAGGCACTTCAGTTTTGTTATAAATCTCCAGGCTTCTCAGAGTTGGGATGGGGTACCTCCCCACACCTCCCTGTATTCCCTAAAAACACTAACAGTCATCCCCCATGAACCAACTCTGGCACTACCATGTAAGTTCTTCCACTGGCCTTGTCAGAGACCCATGAATAAATCTAAAGAGAAATATAAAGCCAAAGTGAATCTTGCTCCCTCTCATGGCTGAATAATAAGGGGCACAGCAGAGTAGAGGCAGGTTATACTGGCACCCTCCCCCCCAAAGAGAATCCCCAGTGCGCCGCCATCTTCCTGGCTTGACTCCACCATCTCAAGTGGACCTGACCAAAAAATCAATCTGCTAAAAATTTGAGTATACCAGTTTTATGACTGAAATCTCCATTCTTCTCTCAGACTCAGGATGGGCTACCTTCCCACACCTCCCTGTACTTCTGGAAGTCACCAGAAGCTGCCATGTAGTTAAAAAGCTACTCGAGCTATACTGTACTCCCTGAACAAACAAGATGAACTCTTGATAACCTGTATTGCAAACCATGATGCACTAAAGGAGAGGGAGAGGGCCTGATATAGAGGGAGGCCAGGGGGTGGGGTAGGGGATGATGGAAGGGAAACTGGAGACATTGGTAGCAGGAAATGTACACTAGTGGAGGGATGAATGTTGGATCATTGAATGACTAAAACCCAAATATGAGCTTTGGGTTTGTCTATCTCATGGCAACTCAATTAAATAAATTAAGGCTAGCTACTGTGGAGGATGGAAGTGTAAGATAGTTACGAATGGCTTTCAGCTTATCTAGTTGGACATTCTGGGAAAGTGGGGGTAATTTGCCTGATTCTTAGAGTGCTTGCAAAAATAACTGTTCCATAGAAGATGATCATGTGAGATGGCAATAAGACCCTCATGAGAGAGATCTGTGTGGAAAAATAAATCTGGTAGATAATCCAATTAAAAGTAGTAGTAAAAGCTATGTAAGTAGAAGAATTAACACAGGTGAGAATAGAAGTCAACTCCCAGAACAGTATCCTAGCCTAGGCAAAGGAGGAGAGAAGATTGGGAAGGACATCGGTGTGAAGGTGGTTAGAGAAGTAGGAGGGAAAACTGATGGCAATTAGTATCAGTGAGACGTAAGAACACTTGGAGAAAAATAAAGAACTAGTAACTCCAGTGCTTCAGAGGCGTGATATTAGACCAAAGGAAAGGTTATTTTTTGGATTTGCCCACATGAAATTATCATTAGCTCTCATGAGTTTAGCAGAATGAGAAGATTGACACCTAGTTTCAGATTTTCAGTTTGAGGACTGAGAGATGCAAATAAGGAATCTAGAGTAGATAACTTTTAAGAATGTCACTTACATTTATATGTAAATTACATTGATTATAAAGAGAGGACAGGGTTTCTGAGAATTTAGTGAGCTTGGGTTTCAGAGAGAGTAGACAATTATGTCAGATACAACAGAGCAATATATGAAAATCTCATTGAGAAAATAAATGAATGTTGAATTTGGCCATTCATAGGAACTCTGAATCCAGGAGCTAAACCCTTGTGGATTTAGGCTACTTTGAATACCAGGTTTTGCTCAGTAGGGAGCACTTGAAAATTATTTTGCAAGGAAATGATATGATTAGAATATGGTTGTTTATCTGTGGCATTAATTTGAAGGATTAAATAGATAAGAGGCATAGTTCCTATTTAGGTTGTAGAGACATAAATTCTCATAGATCTGGACCATGTGTGATGATCCTGGCAGTGAGAAATATAAAAGATACTAACATACAAATATTTATAACTTGCCTTTCATTGGATATAATAAATAAAGAACTATCCTAAAAGTCGACTTTCAGATTTTGATTCTGGTAATGACCTTTCTTGATGCAGAATTAGAAGAGTTGAATTCACTTTAAAATTTTTATTTTTAAGCTTTAGTTATTGACTGTTATGTGTCTTGGTCAGTGTTCCAGGTACTGGTGATAGAGCACTTAACGAAGCACTTACTCCTTTTGTTATAGTAGTTAACAGAAGTAAATCAAAGCAAGGTGGGGGAAAGCAATGAAAGGCCAAGATCATTTAAGGCAAGAAAGGGCCAATAGATATGTATTAAAGGGGACAATTCACATAATGTGATCAAGAATATCATTCCTAAAGAAGAGGTATTTGAACTGCAACCAGGATATTACTAAGAATTCCTCTCTGCAAAGATCTGGGTGCAGAGTCATCCTGCCCAGACTGGAGATTGTAGGCAGAGGTCTCTAAGAAGGGAGTGAGCTTGATTTGTGTGAGAGCCAGGGTAAAAAAAGAAAAGACCAGTGTGTCGGGAACAGAATGAGCAAGAGAAACACTAATACAGATGAGGTCTGAAAGATTGCCCTTAGGATTTAACTGAGATCTTGATCTGGAATTTGGTGGTATAAACTTAATTGGTAAGCAGTTGAAAGAAAAGTAGTATTGAGCTATGCAGACCTGTTTATGGGAAATAAAGGTAAAGTCAAGAAAATTACCAGGCATAACTATGTATATTCACTTATTCAAATGTATGAGTTTAAATATAAATTCAAGCCTAGTATTCATTGAATAGCTTACTAAATATTTAGTAGTCATTGAAGCAATAATGATTTACATATTTATTATTTAAGTGTTTAAGTAGTAGGCTGTCCAAAAACACATAGGTGTCCTGAGCCCTGACCTGTGGCAAGAAACAGAATGGTCTGTCATGTGGGAATGTTAGGAGGAGCAGCAGTTGAGACAATTTCCAGTACTTCTACTGACATCAACTCAAAGCTTTTGAACTTTTGATCAGCTATTTAAAACCATTTTGGGGTGGGGGGAAACCTTAGATGTGTTGAAAAAGTACTTTGTCTTTGATGGTGGTGAAGTGAGGTAGCTGTGAACTAAGATCATGTTGTTAACAAGATTGTAAACACATTACCTTAGCTATAGTAAATTTAAGGAACAAAAACAGACTAAAACCAGAACAGTCTTTTTTTTTTAAAGAATTCAATGATACATCAAAATTAATACTTGACATTTATGTATTGTTTTACAGTTTACAAAGACTTTACAATAGGAAATTAACTTATCTTTTAACAAGAACTCGTTGAAATAGGGAAGGGGCAAAAATTATACGCAGGTCGGCATTACTTGAGGCCAGGAAATGGGAGCAAGTACAGACACTACATGGATTCACTGAATTCACATTTTATTGCTTTATGTACATTGATTTACTTACTATCATGTTAATTAAAAAGCTAGCAAAAATGTCGCTCGAATAAGGGTTAAAACATGTATTCTTACTAAAATAGTGATAAAAAATGTTTCTTTATAATAAAAATATATGGATCAAGGCTTCTTGCCTTGCAGGCAACAATCCATATTCGATCTTCAGCACCCTCTATGTTCCCCTGAGACGTGTCACAAGTGAGCCCTGAGGACAGCTGGGTGTGGCTGAAAACAAAATAAGGAAAATGTATTATGTATAACTACAGGTGTAAGTGCTGTAAATACACAGATGGGAGGGTGTAATTGGCTTTGACTAGAAGGAGTGGTTTAATTTTGCTTAGCAAATGTGTGCTATTTCCTTACTTGTAAATATTGATTGTCTTTTCTAGTTTGATCTTTATGGTTGAAATATTGTTCATATTTTATCTGCTACCATATTTTCTCTGCTACCATATTTTTCATCTGCTACCATATTTTCTTTTATTTTCCTTATTGCTATCCAATGTAGTTGAATCTAGTATTAATAATTAACATATAATGAGTATCTGTGATAGGCATTGTTCTTCGGGTTTGTAAAGGTGAACTTATTTATGTAAACTCTTTGAGGTGGGAAGCATTCCTTCAAAAATTGTGTTTTTGTCTATCCACATATTTGATATTTCCACACCTGTGGGAGAGAAAGTAGAACTGAGTTGAAAGAAAAGGTAATATAAAGCAATACATACACTGCAGGATCAATTTATGCCATATACATAGTTATTTTTGTCTGTTTATCATTTTTCCTTAAAAATCAAGTGTGTATCTAGATACATATATGCATGTTTGCTGAATATTTATACACATGTTTATGTGTCATATTTGTGTGTATATATTTATACACATGCTGCACACACTAACCTGAGAATTGAGGTCCAATTATTGTAACATATGTGAATAGAGCAATAAAGCAAGAATAGATTAAATGCCTGTGTTGTGATATAGTGACAGTATCCATGAGTGTCTTTGGCACCAAGCACTGAATCACCAGGAATGGCTACAACTCTCAGCCCCCATCCCCAAGCACTGCTGGGGTAAACCCTAATTTTAAAAACCTTTAATCAATGTGTATAATTTTTAAATGACTCATCAGTGAAGAGATGTTTGCTTAAAGTGATTTATTTAGAAATGTGAAGTTTAGTTTGAAACTTAATCTTTCTTTAGTTGCGTTTTATTCCCTTGTTTTCTTCAAGTAAATGGGATAAGTTGCTTACTGTGGAAATGGTAATTATTATTGTATTTGTATAGAATCATTTATCTGTGGATTTCAAAATGCAGCAGTTTGGTGAGAGGTAGGCAGGTGACAAGTATTATCTGTGTGTATATATGTATACACATATTGCACACACTAACTTTTGATTTTTTTAGAATGAGAAACCAGATCCATAAATTGGTTTATGTATATTCTCACCGAAATCTGGTGATAGAAGCTACCTGATCTAAAATGAGAATGTTATGTTTCAAGAGAGTTAGCATAACATAGGTCATTAACTCCTTTGGTTCTGTAGTTTATTCAAGTCACTAAAAAAATGTGTTAACTTTAAAATGTATATGCAGAATTGTTTTTAATCATTTCTTTAGGAATAGAAAATGTTATAATTTTTTTTGTTGACGACCCACCTCCCCTTTTAGGTCAACAGCAAGGACAAGATGGAGTGAAGGTCCAACAAGCTACAATAGCTCCTGTAACTGTAGCTGTTGGAGGAATTGCTAATGCAACAATAGGTGCTGTTAGTCCTGACCAACTCACACAAGTGCATTTGCAGCAAGGTCAGCAAGCTTCTGATCAAGAGGTGCAGCCTGGCAAGAGGCTTCAAGAGTTGCCTGTACCTGTCCTAATTGTAGGGAAGGAGAAGGAAGGTAAATGCTCTTATTACCAACTTTGTCTCTCTGGAAGGTGTGAATTTGTGAGGACCTAAACCATTAGCTAGGTTCTTTAATTAGTAAAAACATCATTAGCTTTGCAGCCCAGAAATTGAGGTGTCATATTGTTGTGAACAGGATTAAATTCTATGAACTGTTCTAGGGAATGAGATTTTAGTGCTCTTCTACCTTCTGCTTTATTTTTTTGTAAAAATGATTTTTTTATGTAATGTATAAATTTTAAAGATAAAATACTATTCACTGAAAGCATTCAATTTAATTTTTAATATGTTAACAGATTTGTGTGACCATGACCTTAATCTTAGAATGTATGTTTGCCACTTCCAAAAGAAAGCCTATATTTGTTAGCTATCGTGCCCTGATCCCCAACACTCTCAGCTTTAGGTAATCAGTAGTCTTATTTCTGACTCCATAGATTACCTATTCTGAAATGTTCATATAAATGGAATAATAAAATGTGTTCAATGGTTTGTAACACTTCATTCACTGTTTCCTATGGTTTATCCATGTTTTAATGTATGTTAATTTTAGTGAGTAAGCAATAATGCCTTTTACAGATATACAGTATTTTGTTTACTCATTTATCAGTTGGATATTCAGAAGTCTTTGTCTTTTGGCTACTCGGGTACAGTAGACACACTATGTTTTCATTTCGCTTGGATATGTACACGAGAATGGAATTTATAGTTCACACTAGTCAAGCCATTTGAGGAATTATTGTTTTCCAGCATAGCTGAACACATTTTCACCAACATTTATCTGTTTTGGAAAAGTGTCTCTTTTCCCAATTTAGAAGTAAGATCGTTTTTTCATTATTGAATTACGATAGCTCTTTATATATCCTAGATATGAGTCCCTTACTAGTATGATTTGCAAGTGTTTTCTACCATTCCTTGAGTTATCTTATGATTTTGAGTATGTCCTTTTGATTTTGAGCCATTATAAATGGAGCTGTTTATATAAAGTTTATTGCAAGTACATAGTAGATGCTTAGAAATATAGTTCTATATATTGATCAAATATCCTTCAACCTGGTGAACTCTTTTTTTTTTATCCCATTAGATTTTCAGTTGTTTCCCTATTCATAAAATCATGCTATCTATAAATGTTTACTTCTCCTTTCCACTCTGGATCACTCCTGGTTTTCTTCTCTAACTGTTCATGACTTTCAGACTTTGTATTGAATGAAAGTGATTGAAGTCCTTATTTTGTTCCAGCTTTTAGGGGAAATGCTTGTCTTCCACCAATATGGAATATTAGCTCTGGACTTTTCACAGCTATACTTACTTAAGCTGAGGAATTTCTTTTCATTCCTTTTTTTTTCTTGAAAGGAAATTGGGTTATATTTATGCTTTTCTCTGTCTCTTGATTTTATTTTAATTCTATCAATGCATTGTATATTGATTGTCAGATGTTAATACTTTCATATTTTGTAATTTGGTCATGACATATAAATCTTTTATATATGTTGCTGGATTCAGTTTGCTAACATTTTAAAAGATTTTTACATATGTGTTCATGAGAAATATTAATCTGTAGTTGTCATATATGTCTTTTTTTGGCTTAGGGCAGTAATAACCTCATAGAACGAATTGATTAGTGTTCCTTGCAGCTTTAATTTTTGAAAGACTTTGTGAAGTAATTGCTTAAATGTTTGGAGTAATTCATAGCGAAGCTTTATGGTCATGACTTCCTTGTGACTATTATTTTATGATTACCAGTGCAACCTGTTTATATATTTTTTCCTGATTTTTTTTTTTCCTTTTTTGGGTCACACCCAGCATGCTCAGGGTTTACTACTGGCTCTTCGCCTCCTGGTGGTGCTCAGGGGATCATATGGGATGCTGGGGATTGAACTCGGGTCAGCAGCATGCAAGACCTTACCCGCTGTACTATCGCTCTGGCCCCGCCTGAACTTTTTTAAGGCACTTAACTATAGAGATTTATTTTCTATGTAGAAAAAATTTTTTTTTTCCCTTTTTGGGTCACATCCTATGATACTCAGGGGTTATTCCTGGCTCAGCACTCAGGAACTACTCTTGGCAGTGCTTGGATGACCATATCTGATGCTGTCAGCGCACGCAAGGCAAACACCTAACCTGCTGTACCATCACTCCAGCCCCTCTATGTAGAATTTTTTTTTCTTTCTTTTTTGGGTCACCCGGCAGTGCTCATGGGTTTCTCCTGGCTCTGCACTCAGGAATTACTCCTAGCGGTGCTCGGGGGACCATATGGGATGCCAGGATCAAACCCAGGCCTGCACAGGCGACTGCATGCAAGACAAATGCCCTATCCCCTGGGCTATGGCTCTGGCCCCCTCTATGTAGAAATTTATCTGCCTTAAAAAAATTTTTTTTTGGGGGCCCAAGAGATGGTATAGCAGATAAGGTGCTTGCCTTGCATACAGCCAACATGGGTTTGATCCTTAGCACTTCTTATGGTCCCTGGAGCCTGCTACAAGTGATCTCTAAGTGCAGAGACAGGAGTAAGCACTGAGCACAGCAGGGTGTGGCAAACAAACCAAAACAAAGGTTTTATTGTTTGTTTGTTTGTTGTTTTTAGTAAATAGCATTAATGTTGAGTTTCATACCTTTTTGTCTATTAAAGAATTTAGTCCATATAATCTAAGTTATCTAAGTATAGATAAGTTGTTTTTTTCTTTATAGCTCTGTTTATCTCTGTGAGGTTGATAAGGTGGAGCCCTCTTCCTGAGTTCAGCAAATTTGAGTCTGTGCTGGGTGGTGGTCCTTTTTTTTTGGTCATGCTGTTTACAGATTTGCAGATTTTGTAGACTTTTTCGAACAAACTTTGGATTTATTGACTTTTTTTTCTGTATCGTTTTTGTATTATTTAATTCAGTAGTTTCTTTTTATTATTTCCTTTTTTTTTTTTTTTCTTTTTTTTGCCTTTTTGGGTCACACCCAGCAATGCTCAGGGGTTTCTCCTAGCTCTGCACTCAGGAATCACTCCTGGCGATGCTCGGAGGACCATATGGGATGCTGGGTATCGAACCCAGCACAGGCTGACCATGTGCAAGGCAAACGCCCTACCCGCTGGGTTATCGCTCTGGTCCCTATTTCTTTCTTCTACTTGATTTATTTTAGATTAAAGTTGACTCTTCCTCCCCCCCCCCCCCCCCGCCATTGTCTTCAGACAGAAGATTAGGGCATCAGGAGATAGCTGTCAGGCTTTACATCAGGAGATATCTGTCTGGCACGGAGTAGCTGTCGGCTTTACATGCTCAGAGACCAGGTTTATTCCTGGTGCCACCAGGCTTGCTCTAATGGTCCCCAGCAGAGCAAAGCATGATCAGAAGTTCACAGGGAATCACTGTGAAGGGACTCCTGACCCCTTGAGCAGAGAGCTCCATATATGCTCCATGGCATTGGATTGCTCCAGCTCCCATGAAAAGATGGGAGGTTTGATTACTAAGTTGAAATTTTTTTTTTCTTTTTGTGTCACACCAGGTTTGTTCTGGGTGTTACTCCTGTTTCTGTGGTCAGGAATTATTCCTGGTGGGATTTGGGGAACTATGGTTGTGCAAGATCAAACCTAGCTTTGGCTTCCTGCAAGGCAAGCACCCTATCTACTGTACTATCACTCTAGCTCCAAGGTCATTTTTAATGTGGATTTTTATAGTTATAAACGTTCCTCTAAGCATTGTTTTACATCAGCCTCTTAAGCATTGACATGCCTGTGTCTTTATTTTCATTCTTCTACAAGTATTTTCTAATTTTCCTTTTGATTTCTTCTCTGCCCCATTGGTTACTTCAGAGTTGTATTTGTGTTTATGGGTTTTTGGGTTTATTTGTAATTTCTAGAAACTTGTAAAATTTCCAGCTTCTTTTTCAATTTTAACTTCCACTTCATTGTAGCCATAAAACTATTATTTCTTTTTTAAAGTTTATAGAGGTTTGTTTCATTACTGCATATGAGCTATACTGCTTATGATCTATACTGTTCCACAATCATTTAAGAAGAATGTATACTGTGCTATAGTTGAATGGAGTGTTCTATGGTTACTTGGATAATTTGTTGAGTGGTTCAATTCTTCTGTTTCCTGTTGATCTTCTGCCTAGTTTAAACTAGTTGAAAACTACATTGAAATTATAAAGTATTGAAATCTCCAGTTCTTGTTATTTATATATTTCCCCCCTTTGTTTTTGTCAGTTTTTAGTTTAATACTTTTATTCCTATTTTAAGTGTGTATATCTTTATAATTATTATACATTATTGTTGAATTGGCCCATTTATTATAGTCTCTTTAACAATCTTTTTTTGTTAATTTCCACTCAGATATTTTTGTGTTTATTTACTTTTTGCTTTTAATCTGTATCTTTGACTGTGAATTCTGTAAAGACAGTATTTGGGTTGGGTCTTTCTTTTGTTCATTCTTGATTCAGTCTGAAAAAAAACCTGCCTTTTGATTGGTCAGTATAATTCATTTGCAGTTGAAGTTGTTCATGATACAGTTGTTCTGCAGTTGATTGTGGAACAGTATAGCTCATATGCAGTAATGAAACAAACCTCTATAAACTTTAAAAAAATCTTTTGGTCCTTTTCTCTCTATAGCTTTTTGCATTAAATAAGTACAGGGTAGCACTTCAAGTTGAAATGTGGCATTGTAATTGTTAATAGTTTAATTGTTATTTCTGAAGTAATTGCTTTTTGCCTGACCATAATGTATATCTTAAAATCAGATTTGTTTCCCAGTAAGCTACAGATCCACATATAAGTCTTACCACCTTTCTGATATTGTGATAAATATTACAAAGTCAGCAATACATTGTTATAATTATTGCTTCATATAATTTTATGTCTTTTAAAAATTAGAGAATGGGAACACCAGTAGTAAGTTCTTTAATTTCATCAGCAGATCCATGGTAAGTGTGACTACTAAGATAGTGTTTAGTAGAAACAGAAGACCTCAAATAGAGTAACAGTAACTTCAGGAGCCAGAGCAGTAGTGCAGCAGGAAGGACATTTGCCTTGCAAGCAGCTGACCTGAGTTCAATCCATATGGCACCGCATATGGTCCTCCGAGTCCACCAGTAGTGATTCCTGAATGCAGAGCAAGCCCTGAGCACCCAAAAAATCAAACAAAAAATAGAATAACATCAACTTCCGTTTGCTCACGTTGACTGAAGAGTGTTCCCTTTTTTTGTTCCTTCTGCTTCCTCTTCCTCCTTCTTCATTTTCAATAGTGTTATTTGATTCTTCATAGAGCCCTTTGTATAGACTTTTAGTTTTTACTATGTTAGTTTACTACATCTTAATCTCTTCATTCGTTCTTGTGGATGTGACTTCTCATCTGGAGTCATTTCTGTAGTACAACTTTGCTCATACCCATTTCCTTTTTGTTACGTTGACAAATCATGTTTTATTTCTATATGTTATAGACCCATACATTTTTTACATACTACCTTACAAAATTACTTGTTGTAATTACCTTTGCTTGCATTCTTTTATCATCTAAAATTTTATCACCTAAAAAACACTGGGTTTTTTTTTTTTTGCCTTTTTGGGGGTCATACCTGGCGATGCTCAGGGGGTACTCCTGGCTCTTCGATCAGGAATTATTCCCTGGCGGAGCTCGGGGACAATATGGGATGCTAGGGATCGAACCCGGGTTGGGTTCGCATGCAAGGCAAGTGACCTACCTACTGTGATATCGCTCTGGCACCTCTGTGTGTTTTTAATTTAGAGATCTTTGGTATTTTGTAAAATCTGCTCAAAGTGAGTTTTCAGTATTTGTTTATCTGAAACTATAAACACTGTTTTTTAAAGAGATTTGTTAGATAGAGGCTTCTTGTTTGAGTCTTTATTTGAGGAAGCATTGGGGAGGGGGCTTTAAAAAATTTTATTTAATCAGTGTAAATTATAGTTATTCATGATTGGGTTTCATGTATACAGTGTTCCAGCATCAGTCCCTACACTAGTGTCTACTTCCCTCCACCAATGTCTCCAGTTCCTCCAGCCCCCACCCTGCCTTTGTGGTAGGCACTTTTCCCTTTCTCTTTTTTTTCTTTTGTTTTAAAAAAGAAGTACTGTTACTGATAGTGTATCATTCATATCACTTCATTTTCTTTCAGTACCCAGTTCTTGTCCAGAGTGACCATCCCTCTCCGTCTTTGTTGTAGTGGTCCCTTCCCTGGTTTATCCCCTTTCCACACATTGACAAGAATTCTCTTAAGGACCAGTTCTCTTGCTCTTTCTGTTTTCTTTGGGCTTTAGATATTCTCCTTCTTATGTTTCTTTATATCCCACATAATAGTTTGAATATTCTGTGTTTTATCCCTTTACCTCTGACTCATTTCACTAGTGTGATACTCTCCAGATCCATCCATAGATCAACAAATTGCAAAATTTAATCTTTTTCTAATGGCTGAGTAGTATTCCATTGTGTATATGTACCATAGTGGGGAAGCATTTTGTATCTTCCCACTACCTTCTTACCTTAATTGTTTCTGCTGAGATGACAGCTGTTAATTCAGTGAGGTTTCTCTTAAGTCATGAGTCAGTTTTCTCTTGCTATTTCCAAGATTTATCCTTACAGTTGAGTTTAAGGATTTTCAGTATAAAGTATTTATTCTAATTGTGGTTTGTGAGATCCTTATTGATATATTCTATTTGATGTAACAATATCATGTTTCTCTTTTGTCTTTAATAATCGTTGTGTCTTTAGGCCTTTGAACAAAGTTTGGGGGGGGGTAAGGTGGGGTGGGCTTTAGGCCACGTCAACAGTGTTTAGGCAGCTACTTCTGTGTCACTAAGGGAACTAAATGGCAGTCAGAAACATGCAATGTTAGTGCCTTTGTAGAAGGGTTTGTGTTTGGAGGCCACAACAGGCAGTTCACAGGCATTATACCTGGCTGTCTCAGGAGTGATTCTTTGCATGCCAAGGACCCATAGGTGGGCTTGGGATTCAAACTAGAGTTGCATCTGCATGCAATACATGCACCTACCCTGTACTAACTACTAGCTCTGTCTCTGAACTCTGTTTGTGTGTGTGTGTGTGTGTGTGAGAGAGAGAGAGAGAGAGAGAGAGAGAGAGAGAGAGAGAGTGAAATGGTGGGTGCAGGGGTAGGAATGGTGGCACACACCCAGCTGTGCTCAGGATTTACTCTTGGCTTTGCACTCGGGGGTTACTAATGGTAGCCTCAGGGGGGCCATATGGGGCACCAGGGATTGAACCCAGGTTGGCCATGTGCAAAACACACATTTTACTTGCTATTTTGTTGCTTTGGCCCCTCTGAACATATTTTTAATGCTTGCTGTGAAATTTTGTTAACTCTTCGTTCTCTTAGACAGTTCCTCTTTTTTTCCCCTCTCTACTGTATGGATCATGTTTTGTTGGTTATTTCTTCTTCTTTTTTTTTTTTTTTAACCGTACAGGGTTTTCCCCCTCAGTTTTTTTTTTTTTTTTAAGCTGGACAGTTTAGGGAATAGAGAGATAGTAAAGCAGATAAGGTGCTTTCCTTGCATGCAGCTGACCCAGGTTTGATTCCTGTCTCCACATGTGGTTTCTCCTGAGCCTCACCAGGAGTGATTCCTGAGCACAGAGCCAGGAGTAAGCCTGAAGGCTGGGGTGTGACTCCAGAACCAAATATAAGGAAAAACAGAAAACTTCGACAATTTAGATACAGGGGCAATTCTGGAATACCCCCTCCCTCTTCACCTGCAGTTTGTTTGTGGCTTGATTCTTTCGGTGCCTTTCTTCTCATCATATGCAGTTGTTAATGCTCTTTTCTAAAGTGAAACATTCCATAGACTTTCCAGTTAAATTTCTCCTGGGGTGAGGGTAGGACTGTAGATGTTCTTAGTGGGGTCTAGAATGGTGGGGAGCCTGGGCTTATTCACTGCGATGTTCTGCCTAATGGCTGAGGCTTTAAGGTTCTGTGCTCTGGCCCATCCACGTGGATATATTGGAACCTGGTGATACTAGGGTCACCAGAGCTATACCCAGTTGCCCTTGGGGAGTTAGACTGTGCCAGAAATCAAACTCAGACACTCATGCATGCAAGATCTGTCTTCTACCTATTTGAGCTCTCACCGAATACCCCCCCCCCTCCTCATCCCCAGTTAACTGCAGTCTGTATCTAAGATTTATTCTGACTTGGGATGATACCTCTCAACTGTCTCTTTCCTTACTGCTTTCTGGCAACCTAACCAGCCTACAGTTTAGCCTGTTTCTCAGGTGAATGTATTATTACTGTCCTCCTAGTTGCCTTTTACAATCATTTCTGCTATTTTAAACAATGCCCTTAAATTCAAAAAGTTTTCTACACTTCTCAAATAAAATCAGTTCCTTTGGCAAGAGGTTTGGAACTCCTTTATTGTGTGCTTTCTACATTTAGCCAGAAATCTCTGCCATGGTTTTTGAGTGGTATCCCTCCATAGGAACTGAGAACATTTGTTGTAGGAACAGCAGGGGCCTCAGCTCTTCTTGGCTTGCCTCTCCTGTCCTAAAACCTCTTCTTATGAACTACAGATGGACCAAGTGAATGACACTATGAACTCTCCAATATTTTGATTTTTCTGTATCTAAAGTAGAACCTGTGTCCCAGGGATTGGGGTATGTGGAAGAAGGACCCTCTTGTCAGCTACATGTTTTGAAACAGCCTCACCAGCAAGTAACTGAGGGCAGAGAATTGCTAACATCTTGCCCATCCTGGAAGATAGCCCCTGAAGAGAGCTCAACTGATCTGTCATGGGAGGGAGGAAAGAAGAATGGAAGTCTTGGTTCCAATGCTACAGACTTTTTATTGTCCTCTTATGTTTCATTTCATTGCATAAATGTTTACTTGCTGTATACTTCTTAGGCTGATTCTAAAGACCAAATGGTATTTGGTGTTTGGCTTTTATCACCAACTTCACTGATGTACAAGTCCTTTCTGTCTTCCCTGAATGTGAAACTCTGCACCTTATACTTTCAAGTTGGAATCACCAGAATATGGATATTTTATGGAATTTTCAAGGGTCTTGTAAATCTTAGGGATATATCATGAGTAAAGCCCACTAGGGAAGGAACGTGAAGTGCATAGTAGGATACAAACTCTGAGATTAATAATGTTTTCATAGCCACTGCAGATTTCATATATAGCCCTAGTACTATATTTTTAATTGTGTTTCTAATATGATTCTTAACTCATTCAGAAAAGCATCCTTAGGACAGAGAGATTATTCAAAGGAGTGAGTGCATGCTTTGTGTGTGGGAAGCCCTGGTTCCATTCATAAATGAAAAAAAAATCCATACATACACAGAAAAGAAAAGCATCCTTTATTTTTATTCCTTTTTATATTTCTATAATTATTTGTACAGTATTTGAGATTATGTTTGGTTTTTGTTTTTGTTAGAGGCAGTAATGAACCAGGAAAAAAAGAAGCAGCATATCTGTCATATTGAAGGATGTGGAAAAGTTTATGGTAAAACATCTCACCTCCGAGCACACCTTCGCTGGCATACTGGAGAAAGACCTTTTGTGTGCAACTGGATGTTTTGTGGCAAAAGATTCACAAGGAGCGATGAGCTGCAGAGACATAGAAGAACCCATACAGGTTAGTTTTTATTTTATGATTTATTTTTGTTTAAATTTAAAAAGTCAGCCTTAGATGAAAGTTTGAAAAGTAATTTAGCTAACCATTTGGAAATAAGCAAATTAGAGGGTAGTAGTTATATGGGATGTTGAAGTTCAAATCCATTATCTCTGGACCTGAAGAGATAGCTCAAGTGGCAGAACACATGCATAAGGCCCAGAGTTTGATCCTGTCTGCCCTCCCTACCCCAGCACTGCTTGTTGTGGAACTGACGACATCTGTGAATGACCTATGTAGATAAAGAAGCCTACCTAATTGTTAATATTTTAATGTGCCTTTTATTTGTTTTATCAATTCTATCAGTTTATATAACTCAGTTTATACAGTTATGAGTTTATATGATTTAACAATTGTTCAGGTTATATAGCTCTGTCTTCCCATTCATCATCGATTTGCTCGAGCGGGCACCAGTAACATCTCCATATGACCTGTCTCATGCAAGTAGAGCCCAAGGGCACCTGCTTGCTCCAGGAACATAAAGAGCCTCAAACTATTCCATCAGGTCTATAATTATAGACCTCATTCCATATAGCTCTATGAACTGGAATTTATTTTATTTGCTTTTGTCAGTATTTAAATAGGTTAAAGAGTTTGAATTAAAATCTTATTAATAAGCTTTATTAGGTTTTATTAAGCTTTGTTTTCCTTATTGTTCAGAAACTGAAAGTTTCAGAAATTACAGTACCCATAGATTGCTCTAAATTAACTGATGTTGTATTTTGGTTTTTTTTTTTTTTTTTTTAGTTTTAAAAGACTTGTTTTCATACTCTTTTAAAGATAACTGCTACACGAATTTAAGATGTGAGCTTTCCGTATAGTTTTTGATACTCTTTCATATATTGTTAAAGAATGGTCAAATGGAAATGTTACTGGTACCGCTCGAGCAAATCGATGAATAACGGGATGTTAAGTGATCAAGTGATGAAATATTACATGAATGATATATCTTAATCTCACTTGCTTTAAGACCTAGCCAAGTTCATATAAATGTGTTGTCTCTGTTTATATTCATGTTTTTCATTGTTAAATGTTATTTTGTCACAAGCCCCTATTACACTGGATTAATTCCTGTGTTAAGATCAGTGGTCTTCAACCACTGGTCCACAGACTGCTGTCAGCCTTCCTCTGTAGAAAGACTGAGAACCACAGGTCTACCACCTTGGTTTTAACTGCCAGTGTGTGGACTGGTACGAAGGACAAGTGCCAGTCTGCAAGTATGAAAAGGTGGAAGAACACAGGTCTAGACCAATGGTTTCAAAGCCAGTCTTTGAACTGGTACCAGTCTGTAATCTAAATTAGTAAAATATTTAAAAAGCGGAAATGTTACTGGCGCCCACTCCAGCAAATAGATGAATAATGAGATTCAAGTGATCAAGTGATTTAAAAAGCACTGGTTTAGATTTTTTCCTGTTTCGGTTCTTTTCCAATCACAGTTCACCACTGAACATATAGTGAACATATATGAGAAATATAATTATTGGGTCATAGAGAATATTTTATTTTGCTAAGTTACCCACTTAAAAATTTCTGGAAGAACTTTCCCATCTTTAGCAGTGAGTGATAGTTCGTACTTTGTGTGTTTATCAATACTCAGTAAAGCCAGGTTTTGATAATTTTTGTCAATCTAAAGTAACTACTTTTGATAAACTCTAAATATCTGCAGGGCTAGCCACAATGTGTAAAAGAAGAGGGAGAGAGATGCAGAGACAGAGAGAGAGACAGAGAGAGAGAAAGAGAGGAAACAGGGCTACTGCTATTGAGGCAGCCTGGGGGTGGGGTACATTGGTGGTGGAAATGGGGCACTGTGGAGGGATGGGTGCTGGAATACTGTATTACCAAGAACCAATTATGAACACCTTTGTAATTGTATGTCTCATGGTGGTATAATAAAAAATTAAAAATAATAAAATTCCTACAACTAAGCCTTAAAAAATAAATAAAGTGGCCACTTTTTAATTGGCATTTTACCTATCAACATGTTTTCACATGTTTCTTGGACAATTTTTTACTGTTTATTCCTTTGCTCATTTTTCTCTTTTGTTATTTTCCTCATTGCTGATTTATGTTTCAAATTTCCCTATATGCTTACGTCATAATGGGGTTGGATATTGATGAAGTCATTTTAAGTTAGGGTTAGGTACATTTACAGACAGGACAAATAGAATAAGACTTAAGGCGTTTGCTTTGCATGCAGCAAACCTTGGGTAGATTTGAGATATCACTTATGGTTCCTGTGTACCACCAGGACTAAGCCCTGAGCATCACTGGGTGTACGTGCCCTGGTCTTCCAAGATACATTGATGTGTTGAATACATCTAACTTACCAAACATAATTGCTTAGCCTTCTTTAAATATATTTACAACACTTATTGTGCTTATAATTAACAGAGTCAATAAACACAAAGGATATTTCCTAGTACACTATTGACTATCACATGTAATTTATCGAATACTATACTAAAAATGAAAAACATAATATGGGCTCTCACCATTTATGTTCACATCTGAAACCCCTTCTGGGTCCAAAGAATATTGGAAACCTTGAATTAAAATTATTGCTGCATGATCATTTTTTCTCTTCTGTTGAAGCTTGAGAATAACTGATTTAGAAGACACTGTTAAGTATTTGTTTGCCCTCAGGTGGTGTTGGTTACTGGAAGCTGAAGCTAGCTACCATCCAGTACTGTAAGCAAGTATATCACATATTGCTAGACTGGGAATAGATAAAATTTTAAAGTTAAAATAGTTTCTATTAATTGCATAATCACTTTAACACCATTATAAAGTAAAAAATATCACGAGAACCGTCTGTGTTACTAGCCTTTAAACTTTGTACAATCTTTTGACAAATAGGAGATTTACATTATATTTAGTCAACAAAAAGTGTTTTTTAATAAAGTTCTATTCTAGCGTCATATTTTATCTGTTTTGGAGCCATACCCAGCCATGCTTAGGGGCTTACTTCTAGCTCTTAGTTTGGATTACTCATGGTGGGTCCCAGGAGGCCATATCTGGTGCCAGTGGTTGAACCCAGGTCCCCACTCTACCAACACTGGCTGCAAGGCATAGTGCTTTCATAAATGTGTTCTTCTAATGACTTTAAATTTTCTTCCACATTCAAAGCTATTTTCGTTAGACCATTCTTTCTACGTTGATTTGTAGTAGAACTTCTTTCATATTAATGTACTCACTTAAGAATATATTAATTTCCATATCTTCTGTTTGACACATTTTATCTTGTCACTGCATACACTAGTACTATTTTTATTTGTCAGTGTCCTGATAGTATTGATATTTGGTTGAGTTTCCTTTTAGCTTTCTTTTTGTTGTTTTATTTTTTTTTTTTGCATTTGTTTTTAATTTTTGGCTTAGACTACTGGACTTCTATTTAGACTATGATAAACCTTTGGGACTTGATAATTATAGCGATAGTCCAGCGGGTAGGGCGTTTGCCTCGCACGTGGCCGACCCGGGTTCAATCCCTGGCATCCCATATGGTCCCCAAGCACTGCCAGGAGTAATTCCTGAGTGCAGAGCCAGAAGTAACCCCTGAGCATTGCCGGGTGTGACCCAAAAAGCAAAATAAACAAATTATCAAACAAACAAATAAATGAATGGTTGAATGAATGAATGAATGAATGAATGCATTAAAATTTAAAAAAGGAAAGAAAAAAATAATTCGGATAGTCTTTTTTGGGGAGGGCACACAAGTCACACTTGGGCTGTTCCTGGCTCCGTTCTAAGGGATTGAACTAGGATAAGCTTGCACAGCAAGCTTCTTTACCCCTGTACTGTCTTCCCCAGCTTTAGGATTAATCTTTGAATGAGGTTTTAAACGTTAACTTTTGTATCCGAATACTTGTGGGACCAAAGAAGAAATAGAACTGACATTAGCTATCATATATACCAAATGTTTCTAATATATTGTTTTCTTTGGTTCTGACAGCAGCAATGTACGATAGATACTAACTCCATATTATAGATTACAGTCTCAAAAATAGTTAAAACTATGACTAGAGATACGTCACTTTATTTGATACATGAATAAATTAGTAACAGATGAGTTTGGATATATTTACTCAGGTTTTGATTTTGTATTTTTTAAAGAAAAGCTTTCTGTATGTTCTTGTACTAATTCTTTTTCTTTTTTTTTTTGCTTTTTGGGTCACATCTAGCGATGCTCAGGGGTTACTCCTGGCTCTGCACTCAGGAACCACTCCTGGCGATGCTCAGGGGACCATATGGGATGCCGGGGATCGAACCCAGGCCGGTACAGGCTGGCCGCGTGCAAGGCAAACGCCCTACCCGCTGGGCTATTGCTCCAGCCCCTCTTGTACTAATTCTTTTAGTGCCACCTTACCATTTGATTTGTAACCTCATAGTGTCATTTCATTTCAAAAACAACCTCTGTCATACTCACACATTCAGATACATAAAACAAGTTTCCCAAGGGTCGTGTCTTCTAAATCTAAATATCAGTGACTTGGAAATACTTTAATTTATTTTTAGTAAAGCAAAATATTTTTTGAGAGAGAGAGACTATCACAGAAAAAATTTGCCTTGGACTCTTAATGATCCTTTCCTATTATCATGACCTTTAGGTTCTCCTGTAGCTTCTTTTATGAAAGGTCTGCCCTTATTGGGTGGTGCCTGGCTTTCTGCATCTGGATGGTACATCTTGCTTTTCCATCTCCAAGTTCAAGTTTTGCATTTTAAAGGGATGTGTTCTTTATGCCTTTGGGGTATTTCAGGACTGCTCTATTTCTTAATAAATTCTTAGGGTGGGAGGAAGGCATGGGAAGTGTAATGTACTGTGCTCAGGGCTCAATCTTGGCTCTACTCTCAGAAATCAACCTTGGGGACCATATGGAGCATTGGGATGGAACCTGGTCAGTCATGTGGAGGGCAAACACCCGACCCACTACTATCTTTCCAGTCCCTGAGAAATTACTTTCTTAATGATTGTTTTCCAAAAGCTCATTGCCAGTGCCCTCCTACCTTCCATTTTTTTTTAGTTTTTGAATTAATACAATTATCATCTTCTTTGCCTGAATAATTCAAAATTGAATTCTTTAAATTACTTTAACTGCTTTAAGCTTTATTATTATTATTATTATTATTATTATTATTATTATTTTAATTTTTATTTAGTTTTTTTTTTGCCCACACCTGGCAGTGTTCAAGGGCTCCTCCCTGTTTTGTGCTCAGGGCTTACTTCCAGCGGTGCTTGGGGATCTCTATTAGTGACAGGGATTGGATCTGCATGAAAATATGTGCTTCACCCATTGTACTACCACTTCAGCCTCCATCAAGTAATTCTTAGGAAATAAGGTTTTGAAGAGAGATCCAGCTCTGTTCTGCTCCATCTGGTGGTTTCCAATTGCTAGGGAACTAATAGGTTTGTAGTGTGGTTTCCAGGACCCGGAGAATAGCTTGTTGGCTTAGAATGCCTGCCTTGCAATGGGGAGATGGGGAGATGGCGGGTTCAACCTACTGCACCTGCACTAAGGGAGACCCTGGAAACTGCTGTCTGGAATGCCATGTGCGATTTGTGGTTGCAGTGCAGCCCGGTGTATGTGAGCCACCGTAACTGAAAGGATGTGACCCACAATGTGCACCACATCAATCCCCTGGCAAGCACTACAACTAAATGCTCTTGAGCACTACCACCAAAGAATATGATTTGTGCTGACTTACTGTAATTCTTCATTTCTATAGTCTGAAAAGGCCCATTTTTATAGGTTTCCCAGTTTCCTGGTGCTTTTCATAGAGTGAGTTTTCGAAGGTCACCATCTTACTGACTTATCTTTTTTTTTCTTTATTTGCTCTTGTCCTCTTTATTTCTGAAGAATTAAAAGGTGTGTGGAGAGAGAATTGATGAGTTCCATTTGTGGTATGCTCAGTGATGTTGTATGGCACACTCTAGCGATCTGGAATTCTCCATTGCACTTGGGAACCTAGATCTTGATATAGTAACCAAGTTAGAAATTGGTAGTTCAAACTGTTAGTGTAGATAGTATTGTCTAACAAAAGCATTCATATAACTAAATAACCTAAGAGATTCTGTATTTGAGTAGATAATTCCTAGAAAAGAATGGAAAAGAACTTTTTAAGAGTCACATTGTGCAAATTAATGTCCTCTAAATTCAAGGTCTCTGATATCAGCTATACTGAGAGCATTCTGTCAGTTTTGTCCTTTGTTGGTTTCTCCAGTTCTTAATAAATGCTTTAGCTTTCTTAAGTCTTTTTTTTTCTTAAGTCTTTTTTATTCTCATTAAACCTCCCCTCAGCCTTACTTCTAATCTTCTGGATTTAATTTAAGCAGTTTATTTAAATTAATTTAATATAAATTTAAGCTTGTGACTTTAAGATTGTCAACCTGAACTTTTATCCATAAGTCACAGTAGTGGTTTGAGAATACGCATGAAATGATTCATTTTGATATTATAGACTGGATAGCAAAGAAGAATGTCCATGAAGGAGGACAGAAACAGAATCTAGGCACCGTAGATTACTCTATTTGAGTGACTGGTCTTTAGAACAAGTCCAAAAAGATTCTGTAATGTTAATTGTACAGAAAGTTTGATTATTTTTACTTAGAAAGTTTATATTTATCGGGGCATTTGGTGTAAGTTGTTCATTGAATATCAGATTTTTTTTTTACTACTATCACTATCTTCTCATTCATCATCAATTTCTTCGAGCGGGCTCCAGTAACATCTCCATATGTCCTGTCTCATGCTAGTAGAGCCCAAGAGCATCTGCTCGCTCCAGGAACATAAAGAGCCTCAAACCATTATATTAGGTCATGGAAATGACCTAACATAGTGTTACTGGTATTTGGCATATCAAATATGACACGGGCAGCTTGCCAGGCTTGCCGTGCGGGTGGCATACTCTCGTAGTCACCTCTAAATACAGCACTTATTGATGCGGCCGCATGAGCCGGGCTGTGATTGGCTTATCTGCTGGATGGAGTTCTGATGAGATGGAGGTCTGGATGTGGAAAATGGCAGCCTCGTGGAGTGGGGAGGTCGTCTGGCTTGTTGCGGGGCTCTGCTGGGGTGACGGGCCAGGGCTAGAACCCGCCATCCCTCCCGGTGCCTTGTGAGCGGCTGGGCACAGGGAGAGCTGGTAGCAGCTCTGCCCCATGTTTTACTTCATTTTATTGAGTGCCAGGCATTTCATATAGTCCCAGTAATGGATTGAATTGTACCCCAGAAAGAAAAATGTTCAAATCCTAATTTCTAGTATCAGTCAGTGTGACCTTATATGGGGAAATCTTTTTGAAGATTAAATAAAATCAAGAAAAAGTTGAATTCTATTTAGTTTCTATTATAAAGAATCTTGTAAATACTAAACCTGAGAGAGAGAAAAAGAGAGAGAGACAGAGACAGAGACAGAAGGCTCTTTTGAAGACAGATCTGTGAAGACAGGGGCTGCTGACTGAAGAGATGTGAGGGAGTGCCAATGGGTGTCAGAAGTCACCAGAAGCTACGATTGGGCAAGAAATTTAGAGACGTTGGTGGAAGTATTTCAGATGTGCAATCGCCAGAACTGTGAGAGTGATATCATTTTAAGTCACCTTCTTTATAACATTTTTTAGAAAAGCTTCAGGAATTAATACTCCTTTATCCTAAAACTGATTTTATGTTGTGCATATGAAGGTTTGCTATCAAAGGGAAAATTTAAAAATTAAGTATGTTTTATACTTTTTATTAGCTTAGGTTTGAGGATAACATTTTGAAGACTGATTTATAAGTAGTACTATAACAGCAAGTAACTGAGTCTTGAGGATAGTTTAGATAAATTAAAGTGGTTTATTTCAGTCATCCACCTTGATCTGTGATTTCATTTGAATTCCAGTAATTTTTTTCTGAAACTATCCACCCCAAAAAAAAAAAAAAACCTGTTAATAGGGTAGCAAGTAGTCTAATATAGTTTCTGCCTAAATCCCTTTAAAGGACAATTCATTTTAATCATGTAATATTGCATGACATTATTTTAGACAGAATAGGCAAAATAAGACAAAAATTTTCATAATTTATTAAAAATAGTTTGGGTTATGGTCTTGAGATTTTCTTGGAGACAATGTTTGGAATTTGTACTTGACATGTTTTTGGATACTTGCATTGAAGATAGATCACAGAATTTGAACATTCAGTCAGTTATAGTTTAGTTTTTTATTAGATTAAAATTTCCAAGTTTATCGCTTATGTAACTTTCTGTTGCTGCCATAACAAATATCACAGATGCTTAAAGTAGCACATTTATTATGTCACATTTTCTTGGGCACTGCCATGGGTACTTTGCTTGGCATCTCACAAAGTTAAAATTAAGGTGTCGAGCCTGGTTTGTGTCTTAGTCTGCTTTTAAGAAGAATCTACTTTCAGACTATTCCATGTTGTCAGCGAGGTTCAGTTCTTGCTATTGTTAAGATTTAGATCCTAGTTTCCCTGCTGACTACCTGCTGGTTGTCAGTGTTTGTTCTTGCAGTCTGCCCGCATTCCTTTTTCACGCTCTTAGTGTTCTTTTCTAGCTACATCAGTTCAATGCCCTTTAATACTTAAAAAAATTAATAAAACACCATGATTGACAGAGTTACTCATAGTTGAGTTCTAGACATAGCCTCTTGTAGCATCGATCCCACACCGATGTCACCCTCCTCCACCAGTGTCCTGTGTCCCTTCCCCATCCCCTGGGAGGGAATCTTTCATACTTCTTATCTCTGACTTCCTCTACTGGTATCTCTAATTGCAGGTTACTGAAACTCTTCAGTTTTAAGAGCCCTTTAGGTTAGATTAGGTGCGCCCAGGTAATTCAAAATTATCCTTCAATCTTAGTTACATCTGTAGAGTGCTGTTTGCCATGTAATATTTTAAAAGTTCCAGGGATTAAGGAATGGACACCTGGCAGCAAAGGGTGCATTCTGCCTCTTAGAGTAGGTAATACATCACTGTCAATATTTAGTTGTATTACTTATAAAAGATGTCACTTCTACTAAGAATAAGTATACATAGGAAAAGTACTGTTATATAGCTCAAGAACTATACCTCCAGGAGATAAAGTTTAATGTTTTTAATGACAGAAAATTTAGAAATTGACACCACAGAAATATTCTTCTCTATGGGAAAGAGTAATAAACAGAAATATCATTCCTCTAATGATAGTTTAATTGTGCAATGTAATTTACTTATTTTGAGAGTTTAGCTAACCTTCATTGTTTGATTGGGGTTTTTTTTTGGGGGGGAAGGGAGGGGAATCACACTTGGCAATGCTCAGGGCTTATTCTGGCTCTGCACTCAGGAATTACTCCTGGCAGTGCTCAGGCCCTATTGTTTGAAAAAAAATTTTTTTCTTTTTTTTTGCTTTTTGAGTCACACCCAGCAATGCTCAGGGGTTATTCCTGGTTCTCACTCAAGAATTACTCCTGGTGGTGCTCTGTGTACCATATGGGATGTTGGGGATTGAACCCAGATCGGCCATGTGCCAGGCAAATGCCCTACCCACTGTGCTGTCTCTCCGGCCATCTCATTGTTTGAAATTAATTGGATGTATACACCACTTATGAGTAGACAGTTTAGAAAATCCACTCACAAACTTTGTTACTATTGTTTTCATTTACTTTAGTTTGCCACTGAGTAGCTAGGTACTCTTGATTTCTCTTTAGTTGGCACAGATAACTTCAGATGCCTAGAAATAAGTGTCTCTGGAGATTTTTTTTTTTTTTTTTGCCTTTTGGGTCACACCCATTAATGCTCAGGGTTTACTCCTGGATCTGCACTCAGGAATTACTCCTGGCGGTGCTCAGGGGACATACGGGATGCCGGGATCAAACCCCAGTCGGCTGCTTGCAAGGCAAACGCCCTACCTGCTGGACTATTGCTCTGGCTCCAAGAATGGAAGCTTTTTAAAGTTTTTTACACTTGTTCATTTTTGTATGACCAGTACAGGGAACATACCATAGTTGTTCCACAAATACTTGTTGAAGATTGATGGAGTTCATGAACGTCACAATTAACAAATATTTACTGAACAATTACTATGTGAACAGACTATGCATCTTTGATTTAGTGCTAATTGAAATATATCATGCCTTCAGGCCTTCATCTCACTTCTTTCTCTGGCAACTGTTGGTTATTGTAGCCATAAAAGTAGAGATTACATCTGTTTAGAGAACATAAAAAAACAAAGTTAGAAATGAGGCATCTTGGGGCCGGAGCAATAGTCCAGCAGGGAGGCCTTGCATGCTGCCGACCTGGGTTCAATCCCAGGCATCCCATATGGTCCCCGAACTCTGCCAGGAGTAATTGCTGAGTGCAGAGCCAGGAGTAATCCTCGAGCATCGCCAGGTGTGACCCAATAAGAAAAAAAAAAATGAGGTGTCTTGAATGCTACTATGTCATTAATAAGTTTGCTTCTGAAGCAAATTAATTTTTAAATAAATGTTTTATTATACCACCGAGAGAGAGAGAGAGAGAGAGAGACAGAGAGAGAGAGAGAGAGAGAGAGAGAGAGAGAGAGAGAGAGAGAGAGAGAGAGAGAGAGAGAGAGAGAGAGAGAGAGAGAAACATGAATTGGAAGGTACACAGGGCAGAGCCACTACCGGCTCCCCCTGTGCTCGGCTGATTGTGAGGCATCCGGGAGGGGAGGCAGGTACTAGTCTTGGCCTGTCATCCCAATAGAGCCTCACAAGAAGCCAGAGGAACCCCTGCACTATGAGGGCATTCATTTTCAACATCCAGACTCCACAGAGTCTCATTAGAGCTCCACCCAAGAGAAAAACCGATCTCTTCCCATTGTGGTTCATCAGTAAACACATGAACTGACAGCCTACCTACTACTGGCAGAGCCTGGCTAGCTACCCGTGTCATATTTGATATGCCAAAACACTAACAATTATAGATCTATTTCCCATGACCTGAAGGAATGGCTTGAGGTTCTTCATGTTCCTGGAGCGAGCAGATGCCCTTGGGCTACACTGGCAGGACAGGGACGTATGGAGGTATTACTGGTGCCTGCTCGAGCAAATCGATGAACAATAGGAAGACAAGTGATACAAGTGATGTCAGCATGATATATACAGTTACAAAGATATTCATGTTTGGGTTTCAATCAGACAGTGTTCCAGCACCCATCCATTCACCAGTGCCCTTTCCTATCAACAATGTCCCAAATTCCATCTCCCCCACTCTCTGCCGCTGTGGCAGGCACTTTACCTCTATTTTTTGGTCAGGTGTAGTCCTCAGGAAGAGCTCGCTCTCTCTCTCTCCCCCTTCTTTTACACATTGTGACATGAAATATATACAGTTAGATGTTACCATGCATATCTCCTTGCCTACATTCAGTGCTCAGTTCTAGGCTGGCTTTATCATTTACAATAATTATTAGAACACTGTTCCCTGCTCTGTCTTACCTAACCTCTGACTCCCACACACTTGCAGTCGATTCCACCCACTGACAGTACCTCCTGATCCATGATTTGCCTGGCCTTGGATATTGGTGTCATGTTTTTTTTATATCCCACACATAAATGCAGTCATTCTATATCTGTCCTTTTCCCTCTAGCTAATTTCGTTCAGCATGATCCTCTCCATGTCCATCCATTTTAAAGGCAAATTTCATGACTTCTTTTTTTTGTATCAGCTGCATAGTATTCCATTGCATAGATGTACCAGTTTCTTTATCCAGTCTGTTCTTGGGCACTCCAATTGTTTCCAGATTCTGGCTATTGTAATTGTGCTGGTATGAACATAAAGTGTAGATGGTGTTTCTGTTTTGTTTTTTTTCACCTCTCAGGGTATATTCCCAGGAGTGATATGGCTGTTCAAATGGGAGTTCAATTTCTAGTCTTTGGAGGAATGTCCATATTGTTTTCCAAAAAGGCCATATTAGTCAACATTCCCACCAACAATGGATGAGAGTTCCTTTCTCCCTGCATCCATGCCAGCACTTGTTGTTCTTGTTCTTTCGGATGTTGTTCTGTGGTGTGCGATGATATCTCCTTGTTGTTTTGATTTGCATCTTCCTGATGATTAGTGTTGATAAGCATTTTTTCATGTGCCTTTTGGCTATTCGAATTTCTTCTTTTTGGAAGTTTCTGTTAATTTCTTCTCCCCATTTTTTGATGGTGTTGATTGTTTTCTTCTTAGAAAGTTCTACCAGTGCCTGATATAACCTGGATATTAACCCATTATCAGATGAGTATTGGATTCTTTTCCACTCTGTGGGCTGTCTTTGTGTCTTGGGCACTGTTTCTTTTGAGGTATAGAAGCTTTGTAGTTTCATGTAGTCCCATATGTTTAGCTTTGCTTCCAATTGCTTTGTTAGTGGTTTTTCGTTTTTTGAAGATGTCTTTAGCTTCAATGTCGTGGAGGGTTTTTCCCTATATTTTCTTCAGTGTACTTTATGAACTCAGGTCTGATATTGAGATCTTTAATCCATTTTGATCTGTCTTTTGTACCTGGTGTTACAAAGAGTTTTAAATTCATTTTCGAGCCCCAGATTAATCTATTTTAGAAATGAAGATTTTAAATAAGTTACTCAAGTTTTTGTTTAACTTGTGAACTGATATTTTAATAACATGGGGAAGTTGAAGGTAAAGGATCTCAAAGCTGTTCTTAAAAATAAAGTCATTTTTTGCCTTTATCTAGGTGTCAGAATTCATAAAATTATCTTAATTGCCTTTATTTTTTATTATATTTGAGAATTTTGTCTAAACCTTTTATATCAGATTATAGTTTTAAAAGCTGAAAGAGACAAAGCTAAGTAAAATACTGAAAATGCATTTTTGTTTTATTTATTTATTTTAACATTTTATTATACCACTGTGAGATATACAATTACAACATTGTTCGTGTTTGGAGGTTTTGGTCACATAGTGTTCCAGCACCCGCCTTCCACCAGTGCCCATTTCCCACCACCAATGTCCCCAATTCCCTCCCCCTCACATAGCCTGTCTCAATGGCAGGTTCTTTATCTCTTTTCTCTCTCCCTCTCTTTTCCTTCTCTTACATATTGTGGATTTCAATACATACACTTAGAGGCCATCATGTGCATTTTTTTGCCTGTATTTAATGCTCAGTTCTAGGTTGGTATCAGTCCTTTTGACATTTATTCGCACATGTTCCCTTCTCTGTCTTACCTAACCTCTGACTCCCACACGTTTGTAGTAATTTCCACTTTTGGTAAGACCTGATTCACATTTCGCCCTGACATTGGATTTTGGTATCATAATGTGTGTGTGTGTGTGTGTGTGTGTGTGTGTGTGTGTGATGCAAATAAATGCAGTCGTTCTGTCTCTCTCTTTCCTTCTGACTAATTTCACTCAACATGATCCTTTCCATGCCCATCCATTTATAGGCAAATTTCATAACTTCATTTTTCCTAACAGCTGCATAGTAGTCCACTGTGTAGATGTACCACAGTTTCTTTATCCAGTCATCAGTTCTCGGGCATACTGGTTGTTTCCAGGTTCTGGCTATTGTGAATAGTGCTGCTATGAAAATAAAAGTGCAGATTGTGTTTCCGCTGTGTGTTTTTGGCTTCCCAGGGTATATTCCCAGGAGTGGTATGGCTGGGTCAAAGGGGAGCTCAATTTCTAGTTTTGGAGGAATGTCCATGACCAGCCTATCACAGCCCAGCTCGCTGTATTCATCAATAAATGCTGGACTTAGAGATGACTCCAAGAGTATGCTACCTGCAGGGCAGAGCCTGGCAAGCTACCCATGTTGTATTTGATATGCCAAATACCAGTAACAATTATAGACCTCATTCGGAATGGATTGAGGCTCTTTATGTTCCTGGAGCAATCAGATGCCCTTGGGCTCTACTAGCATGAGACAGGACATATGGAGATGTTACTGGGCCCGCTCGAGTAAATCGATGATGAACAGGAAGACAGTGATGTCCACATTGTTTTCCAGAAAGGTTGTACAAGTCGACATTCCCACCAACAATGTATGAAAGTCCCCCTTTCCCGCATCCACGCCAGCACTTGTTGTTTTTACCCTTTTGGATATGGGCCAGTCTCCGTGGTGTGAGGTGCTATCTCATTGTTGTTTTGATTTGCATCTCTCTGATGATTAGTGATGATGAGCATTTTTTCATATGCCTTTTGGCCATTCGAATTTCTTCCTTATCAAAGTTTCTGTTCATCTCTTCTCCCCATTTTTTAATGGGGTTGGCTGTTTTCTTCTTATATAGTTGTACCAGTGCCTGATATATCCTGGATATTAACCCCTTATCAGATGGGTATTGGGTTAATATTCTTTCCATTCTGTGGATTGTCTTTGTATCTTGGTCACTGTTTCTTTTCAAGGGTGCAGAAGCTCTTTAGTTTCATGTAGTCCCATATGATCATCTTTTCTTCTAGTTGCTTTGTTAGTGGAAGCTAAAGACACCTTTGAAGATGTCTTTAGCTTCAATGTTGTGAAGGGTTTTTCCCTATATGAAAATGCAGTTTTTAAACCAAAGCTATTTATGATTTGGTTTTTGTCATACAGTGTTCCAGTACCCATCTTCCACCAGTGTACATTTCTCACCACCAATGTCCCAAGTTTCCTTCCCATCCCCCGCCCCCTTCTTGCTTTCTCTCTTCTTTTGTGCATTATGATTTGTAATACAGGTAGGTGGTCATCATGTTTGTTCAGGAAGTTTTTTTTTATCTGGAAGGTACAGCTTGAGAGCATTTTTTAACTGAATGGCATCTTTGGGGTGTGGACATGACTTTGGGGCTTCCAGATGAACAGGGATATGGGGGAAGATAGACATCCTGAGAAAGGCTAGAGTTTTTCATCACAAAACCCACATACCTGAGTTTTTTGCAGGGAAATACGTTGATGAGGTTCGTGAGTAAACCTGACCAGTGTAGTCTGCTCTGCTCAGCCTTGTGCAGACCCAAAATTAACTGCAGCTTTTGATTTCGTGAGATTTTATATGGGTCCCTGAAACAAGTCTGGTGGAAAAGCTTACATAGTACTGTTGGAGTTGGTTTATGAAGTGACTTCTGGTGTTTTCAGGAGTATAGGGAAGTGGAGAGAGGTAGCTCATCCCCACCCTGAGAAAGCCTAGAGATTTCGGTCACAGAACTCTTAGGCACCTAAATTTTCTGCAGATTAATAGCTTGGGGAGGTCCATCCCAAGAAGGCAGTTTGCCTGGGGGCAGGATAGCTATTTTGGAATATGGGAACTAATGGGGATTCTGTTTGGGCAGACACTATGCTGACTTGCCCCCCCACACACACACACACACACCACCACCACCCATGTACCCCCAGCTCAGCTTATAGTGGGTGTGAGATGAACTGCAACTTCAGATCACTTTGGAGATTTATTTATGGGTCTCTGAAGAAAGGATGATAAATGAACTTGTATGGATGAGCGGGAGGTGGTTGGTGTGCATGGCTCTCACATACTAACTTTCGTCAGTTTAATTTCTTAGGAAACTTGGTCCTGAGTTGTTGGAGTTTGGCCCCAGCAGTCCTGGCAATAACGAGTACCATGGCCAGGGCTGCTGCTGTCTGCAACTCAGGCACCATAACCTGTGGTCTGGCAGAGCCTGATCAGAGGGCCACTCACTCCCATCCTGAGCCTCCAGACAGTTGGCACTCAGGGAGGTTTTCTTCCATAATAAGCTGTGGGTCGCTCAGGCTGGTCTGGGAAGAAATGGTGTTGGGACCATCCCAGTGGCAGCAAATTATTGGGGCCCCAAGGTGTCCCCACAGCTCCCGGCCCCACCGTCTATGGATGGCACTGAGTTGTATCCAAAGAGCCCTATTCAGACATGTTAAAACTCTGCTGCTACCCATTACCCGAGAGCGTTTGAAGTTCACCACTTTCGATGACTAGGATGAGTCCCACTCTGGGTTGGCGTCCCGTGTGGTAACTAGCTGGTTTCATTTTTTATCAATATTTTATTATACCACCGTGAGATATACAATTACAATGTTGTTCATGTTTGGAGGTTTTGGTCACATAGTGTTCCAGCACCCCGCCCTCCACCAGTGCCCATTTTCCACCACCAATGTCCCCAATTCCATCCCCCTCCCATAGCCTGCCTCCATGGCAGGTTCTTTATCTCTTTTCTCTCTCCCTCTCTCTCTTTTCCTTCTCTTACATATTGTGGATTGCAATACATACACTTAGAGGCCATCATGTGCATTTTTTGCCTGTATTTAATGCTCAGTTCTAGGTTGGCTGGTTTCATTTAATGGCGTTCTCTCACTCAAGCAGAAACTTCTTGACCCGTAGGCTGTTTAGAGTGCTGAGAACTCCATTCCTCTACCAGCTCTGCCACTTGCTGCTGGGCTGTTGCCATCTTGAACGGAAAATGCATTTTTAAAAAACTAAGAGCAAACACATAAAAGAAGAGGGAAATAACTATAATGGACAAAGTAGAGCCTATAGATTTTTCTGTTAGTAAGTTAGAAGTAGGGCCCAGGAAGGAAGTCAGCTAGATTCTTTTTATCTAAGATTCATTCTCAAATTGGGAAAATATTATTCACTTAAGTAGCAGTTTCAGAGGGAAAGTCTGAAATGAATAGCTGATACATGGTAAGCAATACACTGTTCTAGATTACCTAATTTTTAATGTGTTCTGTCTTTTTGCACAAAAATGTATTTACTTTTTTCTTTTTAACTGACTTTTAGTTTTTATTCTAAAACATAGAAGTATTTTATCCAGTAGATCTTCTTTTTTATCTTAGAAATTAAATGTTTAAGGTTCACTTAGTATAACAGCCCATTGTTTGATCTACAAAATGTAAAAATTCTATTAAATTTGAAATGTAGTAATTTACCTGACTCACCTTATGATGAAATTCAATGCATTATTAAATCATTAAATTACTTTATGAAAATTAATTCTAAGTGTTATTTCTCTGCGTTATAACCAAAGTCAGGTAGGTAGTTTGATGGGATTGTTTGCTTTTGGCTTTGTTTTGTGTGTCTGTTTGAGGATGAGGGTTTCTGGTGCTCTGGGAACTGCACAGTGCTGGAGATCAAGCCAGGACCAGCAACATGCAAGGCAACCACTTTATCCCTTTGCTGTCGCTCCGACCCAGGTAGCCTTAAGAAAGACTGGACATAAGCCTTGAACACAAGGTTTATATTGTTCTTATAGTTGGAAGAGATAATCAAGTAGATCATCAAGTAGAAATTACTCTTGTTTCATAGATAGAAAACCTGAAACCCAGAGTTTTGATTTACCTTCAGTTTTTATTTCCAATCAGCTGTGTAGAACCAGGATGTTTAACTTGGGATTTTCATTCCCAATCACATTGCTTTGCTCCTTCCTCCAGTGTTTGAAGTATTTTGCCATAGTCACAGGTTAAAAGTATATATGACAGAGTTCTAGAGAGTTTAAAAAATAAACAACTTTTTAACTTTTTCTATCTAGGTGAAAAGAGATTTGAATGTCCAGAATGTTCTAAAAAGGTTTATGAGGAGTGATCATCTTTCCAAACATGTCAAAACACACCAGAATAAGAAAGGTGGTGGGACAGCTCTTGCCATTGTTACCTCCGGAGAACTGGACTCATCTGTTACAGAGGTGCTTGGCTCTCCAAGAATTGTCACAGTGGCAGCCATTTCTCAAGATTCAAACCCAGCAACTCCCAATGTTTCAACCAACATGGAAGAATTCTGAAAAGTATTTATAACAGAGACCTCTAGTGCTGCACTTAAGTTTACACACCTTTGAAAATCTGGAAATGGGCTGGTCAAGTGAATTACAGAATAGGAAATCATGTTTTTATTCTTGGCTTCTTTAAGTATTCCAGGGTTGTAGGTCAGCATGTGAAGTGTTGAGTTATTAAAAACACAAAAAATAAACTGATGTACTGGAAACAGAAAAGTATTTACTCCATACTCCTAAGTTGTAGTTATTTGGAAATATACTACATAATCTTTAAACTGAATCTTCCCCTCTCTTAACAGCATATGTTAACATATTTAAAGACCTTAGTAGTTTGAGGCTGGACCTTAATTGGATTTATTTTCTTCTAAAATACTGTTATAAATTCAATCAGTAACAGCTTACATGGATTTTTGTTGTTGTTCTATTGCACAGAAAATAGATAGTTTACTAAAAATAGGTATTGTGCTTTATTTCCTTAGCTTGATTTCTGGAAAATGAGATAAAAATAGTTTTGGCCGTCTTTTCTAAATGTTAGAAATTCTTCAGCAGTTGAATTAGGTTCTCAGTTCCAAGAAGGTAATCTGAGATTCATCTCAGATCTTTATTACCACTACATTATGGTAGTGTGTATGTAGACAATCAGTGAAGTCCAGTTACTTTTCTCCATCTGGAGACACGAAAGGAACTTAAAGCTAACCTTAGGTTAAATTTTAGATTGAAACCTTAAGAAAATGCTGCGAAAAAATGCTTAAAACAAAACTCATAATAGCTTCTGAAAAATTAAGTGAGGCAACCTAACATAGAAAGTTTTAAAGTTAGGGTTGATTGTATTCCTAACCCTAGATTGAACCATGAAATTCATTTAAGTATTTATATTGGAAATACTTGCATAGAGTATAAATCATTCTGTAGTTTCATAGTCTGTAAATATGACTTACGTTGACAACGGGCAGAATACTTTATGCTTTGTCTTGGTAGCCAAAGAATTACCACATTTTTATTTAAGGCCAGCAGAAAATTTAACTTTTTCTTTTCCCCTCAAAAATTATCTTAACTGCATTACAATTTACATTTTTCTCTTTGCACAAAATAAGCCAGTTCCATTTTATTTCTAGTGGTATGTCAGAGGGCTGATTACGAGTTTATAAGACAGTAGTATCTTTGTTATGCCAGTAACTGAATTTTCCCTAAAAGACAGCCTAACATATATAATAGATATTATGAAACAAAAATTATTTTTGAAAATCAGAATACTTTTCATTTATGTAACTAAATAAAAGTATTTCATTGCTTATGCAAGGGTTTTACAGGAAAGATGGCCAAAAGTTTCATATAAAAAATTGGATTATAGCAGTAGCTTAAATATTAGTGTTTCATGTTTTAAAAAGGGCATTTACGGAGAAGCATATTGGAGTTGAACATTTGAGAACTAAAGTTTTATTAAGATCTTTAGTTTGGGGACTGTTTGAATATAAGTACATATTTTCTTGTGCTTTATTATTTCAGAAGTACTGCTCATGGGAATTCTCTTCCAAAATTGTGATGTTTCTTATATTTTTGATGAAGGAGAAATACTGTAATGATCACTGTTTACACTAAGTACACTTTAGGCCAGCCCTTTGTAGCGTTATATAAAACTGAAGGCCTTTTGTGCTTTCAGTTTGTATATAAAAGCTTTGAGATTAAAGGAAAAAAATTTTTACACTGTGGTTATAAATTTCAAGTTTCTTAAAGCTTTTGTAGACTTGTAACAAAGTCTTTAAATTTTAGTTGGATTTTGTAAATTGTTTTGTATATTTTATTTAAATGTACTCTTAATAACTGATGTATCTGGCTTTAAAACATCAGAATCAGTTTGTTGTTTTGTTTGGTACAGAGGAGCATTTGGTAGTGTTATAATTTTATTATATAGGAGCTGAAACATCAAATATATATATTTTATCTATCATTATGCTACACAATCAGTGCTATAAATTTTTTTATGCAAAGAAACTTTCCTAATGTTTGAATCATGTTTCTTCAGAGTGACACTTTCTGTTGTTGATAATACCAAGTATGAGCTCTCTGCACCATTATTCCATGGAACAGTTTTAATGCATACATATGTATGTTCATCAGAAATAGAAGTTATTTTTTAATCAACAATGAAACCTATTATAAATTTAACAAACTGAATCTGGATAGATTTATAGCATATAAAATATATTAATTTGTGTTTAGCAGGTGCACATTTCACCACTGAAATTAGAAATATTTTGACAGTCTGTTCTGCATACCATTCTGAATCCACTTTTCTGTCTTACAAAAATCGTAAATTTCAGTGTCCTTTATTTGACTCAGTGGGAGATAGCTGTTATAAGTAATAGGGCACAGATGTGCAGTAGAGTCTTGTTTAATGGCATTTCACTGTTCATTCCCTTTGCCACTGTTATAAAACTTTTCTTTATTGTAATTATCAGTGCAAAGCTGTGTATTTATCATGGTAGAATCCAGTGTTAGAGTAGTTTTTTCTTACAGTATACTTACTTTGGTTAGGTTTGTGTATGTGTTGCTGATTACATTAGAACTTGATGTTAAGTCATTATTTATCACACTCATGAGAGCAGTAATAAAAGTGTGTAATCTAGGAGAAAAAGTTAATTTGTCAAACTTAGATAAGCATGATGTTTAGGTCCTATTTTTCAATTTTATAACTGTTTTATTGCAACAATATTTGTATTTAAGTCTTCATTTTAATGCCTTGTGGTGTTTTTTATGCATGTCACTAAGTTGTCATCCCACATAAATTGATGTGCAGCATAGGGTATTAAATCTACATAATGATTTTAAACAGAAATAGTTGATGGTAAAATGTAAATGTTTTGCAAAAATTCCTTATAAAGTTTTGTAGTAACATTTCACTTGTAAATTTTTTTTTGTAAAAAAAAAAGAAAAGAAATGAAAAAAAAAAAAAACAAAAAGATGAATCCAGAAAAAAAACCCTTGTTTCCCATATCCTAGAATTTAGACAATTATTCTGCCAGCAAAGCCTCTGGGGCTGTAATTGACATTTTTACAGTGCTGATTTGTATAAAATTTGTTTTTTGTGCATTTGGAAATAAAATCATGTACAAGTTGTTGCCTGCAATAACAATTGCAAGTAACCTATTAAAATTTCCCTTGAGTTTAACATGTTTCTTCATTTAATTATATAAACTATAAAGCAGGAACAAATTGCTATCATACTTCCTATCACCATGAATGCTAGAAAGTAATTGTCTCTCACTCAGAAGTATATTACAATTCCAAGTACTTTCTGCAATTAAGATCTTATCACCATCTCTGAATGTACTGCTAAAGAACAACAATTTTATGTTAATTTTTATTAACAGATTTTATGTTAATTTTTAGCCATTGCTTTAGACATTTATGGAAATTACAATGTGATTTAGGCACTTTTTCCTTAAATTCTTAAAAAGCAGTGTATTAGGAACTCTTAGAGCAGAATATGAAAAAATAAATTTTAAGTTCATAGAGTCATTTTAAAAAGTGTGTGACTCATAGATGCCACGAAGTCTTTTTGTTTGTTTGGTTTTGGGGTCACACCCAGCAATGCCCAGGGGTCACTCCTGGTGCTGTACTTAGGAGTTACCACTGGCAGTGCTTGGGATACCATATGGGATGTCGGGACTTGAACTCAGGTCAGCCAAATGCAAGGCAAACACTCTAGCAGCTGTACCATGACTCTGGCCATGTAAGTTTTAGGAAAAACGTCTTACCTCCTGGAGAAACCTAGAAATCTCAAGAGCCTCACAACCATAATAAATACATTATTGTGACAACTTCAGTAATTAGATTTTCATGCCTAGGTCAGATTAGATGAAGCAAGGGTTGTAGATTCTTGGCAACATGGGAAATACACTGACTTGATGAAAGACTCCTAAGAGGATTTTTAAGAATCAGTTGTAATTAGGGACTGGAGAGGTTGCACATGACCAACTCTGATTTTGAGGCCCAGCACCACATATGGTCCCCCCCAGTGCTGCCAGGAGTGATCTCTGAGCACAAAGCCAGGAGTAAGCCTAAACAACAAAGCTTTAGATTAGGAGCTACTTAGTACTGGGGTAGATACTATGTGGTAAATCTTTAAGATAAAGACATTGTCTTGTTACAACATGTGTTGTGCCATGATTTTGAAAGGAGAAAGTTACTCTGGCAAACAAGGCAGATAAATAATGAACTTTTCAAAAATATCAAACTGAAGACACATAGCAGTTATCTGTCTGAAAAATCAGATTTATGTATCATAGAAATGGGGATAATATAATTAGAAAATTTAAATTTTGTGTCTTGTAAACTTTATGTGTTAGTTCAGTTCTTGGGTTTTTAGAAAAATTAATGTAAACACTGATGAAGTCCCATTATAAACAATGCTGTTTGACTTTATCATAGATTATGGATATTAAACCATTGTTTTAATAAGAAAGTTGAAACAGTTGCGCTTGATGGGGATAGAGCAATAGTACAGTGGGTAGGGCGTTTGCCCCCCACGCGGCCGACCTGGGTTCCATTCCTGGCATCCCATATAGTCCCCTGAGCACTGCCAGGCGTAACCCCTGAGCATCACTCGCTCTCTTAAGAGAGAAAAAAAAGTGAGTGTTTAGAGCAATGCCATAATATTTATTTTTCAATTTATTTAGAAGTTCAGAATCTTAAGAGCACAGAAACTTGAAGTATATGAGGGATAAAGTATATTTATCACTCACTATGAATTGTGTGCTTTTACAACACAAGCAGTGCTATTTGTTTAATATAATTACAAACAGCTTGTAATTACTAGGCAGGGTTTTTAAGAAATGTATTTCTATTAAGATGCTAATTGACATATGCCTTGGCCTCTGCTCCTCAGTGAAATATTTTTTTGGACATTAATCTCAAGTGCAAATCATTTAAAAAAGAGGGAGTAAAATCTTGTGAACCTTTATTTTTTTTGTCTAAGGTAGTGATTTAGCAGATGCTGGATAAAGTTACGTTCTAATTGTAAGTTGCTAAATCACTAAATTCAAATTATTTTCTAGGCATCTATATGTACAAAGGAAAAACTCATTATGGTATTTGACTATTAAAACAACATATATACATAGAGACTATACATAGATATACATAGAGACTCTATGTATATACATAGAGACTCTTACAGTCATGATTTGTATTAGCAATGCACATGTTGTGTTAGATCGTACCAACTGAAAGCTTATTCTGTTAAATAGTAAAAGTTTTTATGGTAAACCATGTATAACCATTCTGCCCGTAGTTAAGTATAAATACTCCAGCCTTAAGTACATTCTCTAATGAAGTCAGCTAGGAATAATGAGAAAAATGTTATAAACTTAGTATTTTAAATGCCTGTAAAAACTAATCTGTCATGATAAAAAGATCCTTTGAAGAAAAGGATAGCTGTGTGCCCCACTGTGTATGCATACACACACACATCTGTATGACCTTTGGCACTGTTCATGTTTTTTCCCAGTGACAACATATCCATGGTCATTATGTTTCATTTTTATTTATTTTTATTTTTTTGCTTTTTGGGTCACACCCGGCAATGCTCAGGGGTTTCTCCTGGCTCTGCACTCAGGAATTACTCCTGGCGGTGCTCGGGGGACCATATGGGATGCCGGGATCGAACCCAGGGCGGCACAGGCCGGCCGTGTGCAAGGCAAACGCCCTACCCGCTGGGCTATCGCTCCAGCCCCGGTCATTATGTTTTAATACAAATACATTTATATAGTTAATATATGTGCTATGTGACAATTTTGATTCTGTCAAAAGCTGATATTTGAGTTAACATTAGAAAGTCAGGCTTCAAAGAATTACTTGGATGTAAAATTACTGAAAAGGTAATCCACAGGAATTACAGGTAAGCCTAAAACCCACACTTGACCTAAATGTCCATGTAAAAATTTGTATCAATAATTTTCATTGAATTTCATTTTCATCTAGTTCTGTTTCTGGGTGTTAACTTGCTTTAATAGGAATGGGCATTAGATTTGAATTTAAATCTCCATTTATTAACATGAGCCTTTACTGACTCATCGCTTGGCCATATTTAATACAAATCATGGCACTGGCATAGAGGTGTTAAATGCTGAGACTGGTGTCAGAGATAGAATAAGGCGAATGAAAAGGTTTATCCTTGCCTTCATAGACTTGATGCATATTTAAAAAGTGGTAAGGACCCAGGAAGATATTGAGGGCATGCCCAGTGCAGAGGCTGTCCTTACAGTTATTCAGCCTCCTGAAAGTGGTGTCTGAGCAAAATGGAAAGTGAGGAGGCAGGCCTTTCCAATCAGATTCTGAAAAGAAACTGAGGGAGGAGGGATCCAGCACAATGGATGTGCTCTAGGATGGTCATCCGCTGAAGCACAGCCATCTGCAAGAGCCACAAAGGAGGACCACGGAAAGGTAAGAGCTGTATCCTGTCATGTCTGGAAGTACTTACCACTGAAGCCTAAGGATTTATTTAGGAAAAGAGCCCTCTCCTTTAGTAATAGCAATCGCTTGTGTCAAAGATTACCGGCTAGGAAGCAAAGGAGACCTCGATTCCTGGCTCAGCCACTTGGTAAAACCCACATCGTCTTGAACATCTCTGCTACCCGGTTTCTCATTAGCAAAACGGAATTACTACCTTGATCTGGTAAAAGATGCAAATATTTTACCATCAACCATGACAGAATAGTGTTCATTAGAAGTTGTTGTTCATTACAAATCCTCAAAGGAATATATGAATTATTCCTCAGATGGAATGCTTTATGAAAATGTGCAACAAGCGTGAATTCTCAATATCCCTTAAGGAAAAGCTCTTTTAGTAGGGATTGCTTGATTCAACCATCCTTTTTCTCAAACTGCCTGTCTTTTGAGATATTCTGGGATGATTTACCTCAAAATATATGATTGTTTTTTCCAAGTTCTTTTAAGAAAAACTGTCAATGTTTAAAAAAGGGGCGGGGATCATAGCTTGCATGCTTAGGGTAAGAAGGAATGGAAGAAGTCACTCCCAGTGATCTAGACCCAGCACCTCAGGATGGGAGATTTGGTGCTGGGGTCCAGTGGTGCTCAGGGAGAAAACTCGGACCCTCAAATGTGCTATTTCCCTGGCCCTGTTACCTAATATTTAAATGTCACTTCTAATTATTGCTTCCCCTCTATGAGTGTAGAGAACCCGCCTAGTGAACGAGACTCACTGAAGAGCAAACTGTTATTTGTGTTGTTCAGTAAATGGAGTGGGAAAAGTGCGAATGTTTTTCTATATTTAAATTCTGCCCTGTGGCCAGAGCAATAGTACAGCAACTAGGGCACTTTCTTTGTGTAGGGCCAACCCAGGTTTGATCTCCAGTACCACAAAGTGTGGTACCCCCAAAACTCTGCCAGTAGTAAACTCTGAGCACTGCAGTATGTGATTCCCAAATTAAAAAAAAAAAAACTATTACTATCACTATCTTCCCGTTAATCATCTATTTGCTAGAGCGGGCACCAGTAATATCTCCATATGTCCTGTCTCATGCTAGTAGAACCCAAAGGCATCCGCTTGCTCCAGGAACATGAAGAGCCTCAAACAATTATATTAGGTCACAGGAATGACCTAATATAAATGTTACTGGTATTTGGCATATCAAATACTACACGAGCAGCTTGCCAGGCTTGCCGTGCGGGTTTAAAAAAAACATGCCATATATTTGGAAATTAATAAATGAATGAGATGAACTGAAATTTTCAGTGCTAAAGTACTTCCATGTTTTCACTACCAATTACAGCCACAAAATATAAAATGTTCAACTTGTCCTGGGCTCCCAAGTGAGTAGGAGGCCCAGGGGGTCACTCCCAACTATACTTGTTCAACTGGTGCAACAGTGTGATGGTAGGGCCCAAGGATATCATGTTGCTTGGGCTCTGTGTTGCTAGGAACCACCAGCACCACCCGGCAGTACTTGAGGGCCTCCAGGAGTAATCCCACCCATGTTTAGGCGATGCCAGGGATTGAATTGAGGTTGGGTGAATGCGTGAGCCATGTACTATCTTCTTGTCCCCCAAGGCTTTTCGTATCTTAGATGTCTTCCTCTCAGACCTGAAAAAAAAAGTCCTTGAATACTCTACACTTATGATATCTAAGCTACTTTCACTTAGTTCCCTTGATTCTTTGTGAAATAAGACAGGGTAAATAAATAAGTATATTATTGTCCAAGCTGCTTAATGCCTTGCTGGGCTCAGTGGCACTTGGAAAACAGGCCCCTCCCTGTTTTCCATATAGTCTTGACAAGTTAACTTCATCTTGACTTCAGATGCTGTTCATGATTCTGACTTGCCCACTTGGTTCCCAGGCTTGCCTTTTTAGAGATGCAAAATCTTTATTGGTATTTTTATTTTTAGTGACATTATTTTATACTTTTGAGCACCTCTTTTATGCCAAGTTTATTTATTTATTTTTTCCTTTCTGGGCCATACCCGGCAATGCTCAGGGGGTTACTCCTGGCTCTGCACTCAGGAATTACTCCTGGCGGTGCTCGGGGGACCATATGGGATGCCGGGGATCGAACCCGGTCGGCTGCGTGCAAGGCAAACATCCTCCCCGCTGGACTATCGCTCCGGCCCCTTATGCCAAGTTTAGGTACAAGAGATACTCTTCCTCTTTTCTGTACTAACCCTGCTTCCTTGCACCCATACCTGAGCTAGATTTTGAGAGTGACTTGAGCCATACCTGAGGTAGATTTGAGATTGTTCTTTGCCCAGTTCTAGAGATCGGCCAGTTAGCACTTGCAGAGATGGGCGTGTTAACCGGTATCTCTAGGGAGGATCATGTTGGACCAAGTTAAGATATGCAGGTTTTGAGTCAGAGCTACAAGTTAGACCTGGGGGCTAATTATCAGACAAAAGCAAATTATAGGGAAGAGAAGGAAATTGAACTTGAGCTGTTATGTCAGACACCCATTTGTCCTTGTATTATGCTTTTCCAGATGGTTGGTTTGGTTCATCACCCTGCTATGAAATATGGTTTCATGCATATTTTATTGATAGTATTATTTTTTGGAATGTGGAAACCATCATAGTTATATTCTCTGCTGGCAAAGATTCTTCTTGTATAGTTTAATGCAGTCATGAAATACTTTGGTAATTTGCTGCTCTATGTTAAGGCCATACATAGCTTTCAAGTGCTGGATTCCAATGTTTAGTCACAAAAATTAAGTTTGAAAGCGACTGTTGAGGAAACTAATTTATCACTGTATCACTGTCTTCCCGTTCATCATCGATTGGCTCGAGCGGGCACCAGTAACATTTCCATATGTCCTGTCTCATGCTAGTAGAGCCCAAGGGCACCTGCTTGGTCCAGGAACGTAAAGAGCCTCAAACCATTCCATCAGGTCATGGGAATGAGGTCTAAAATTGTTACTGGTGGGCGGGCGATAGCCCAGCAGGTAGGGTGTTTGCCTTGCATGTGGCCGGCCTGTGCCGGCCCGGGTTCGATCCCGGCATCCCATATGGTTCCCCGAGCACTGCCAGGAGAAATTCCTGAGCAAAGAGCCAGGAGTAACCCCTGAGCATCGCCGGTGTGACACAAAAAAAAAAAAAAAAAAAAAGAAAAAAATTGTTACTGGTATTTGGCATATCAAATACAGCACGGGAGGCTTGCCAGGCTCTGCCATGCAGGTAGCATACTCTTGTAGTCATTTCTAAATCCAGCATTTATTGAACCGCGGCCGCTTGCAGCCTAGTGAGCTGGGCTGTGATCAGCTCTTCTGCTGGGTAAAGTTCTGATGAGAGGGGAGTCCGGATGTGGAAAATGGAGGCCCTCATGGAGTGGGAGGTCCTCTGGTTTGTTGCCAGGCTCTGCTGGGGTGGCGGGCCAGGGCTAGAACCTGCCATCCCTCCTGGGCTCCTCGTGAGCGGCTGGGCACAGGGAGAGCCAGGCTATAAATTATCCTATAAACTAATTTATAGGCAACCAATATGATAACTGCAAAAGGATTCTAGTGAAGTTTAGTAGATGATTTATTTTGTTAAAATATTGCATAAATTATTTAACTCTTTTGTCTTGGAATCTTTCTGTTAGTCTTAGCCTCAGTGTAGATCAGCAGTGTTAGTGTGTATGCATGTGGGTTCATGTTTGGTCCTGAGGCCTCAAATATATTTTGAATTATAGTTTATAAGTCAGAATTAAATGCATAAATTACTATGGTTTTGTATTGCTGCTTCCTCTCATTCTTTATAATTATGTGTACAGAAAGTTAAGTCCTACCTAAATTCTCATTTTTATGGGGTCATGACTAGACCAGGGATTTGGGTCTTTGGAAGAAGCTTCATTCAGTGTTTTCCTGTTGCTTTTCTTCAAAATATTGGGGATGCCAATTTGTACTAAAGGTTACTTTAAACAAGATAGGATATTCTACAAAAATACAAAACAGTATTTAGACCTGAAAACAAAATTCTTTAAGCAGGCTTGCCTTTATGTCAAATCCTCATTTTCATTGGGGCGTGGGGTTCCCAGGGAAGTGGGAAGAGCATCTGCCCTCAAAGCCTGGAACTTGACTTTGCTCAAAGCTGGTCATGATTAGGTTTCAGTCATACAGTGTTTCAGCACCCATCCTCCCAGTGCACATTTCCCACCACCAGTGTCCACCGATTCCCTCCCGCATCCCCCAGCCTGCCTCTATGGCAGGCACTTCTCTCTCTCTCTCTCTCTCTCTCTCTCTCTCTCTCTCTCTCTCACTGTTTCTCGATAAAATCTATTTTAAATTGTATGTATAATTCCCTCCTGTTCTTATCAACCTCCTCTTCTAAGAATTTGATCTTGAACAGTTTTAACTATTTTTAAAAATTTTTTATTATACCACCGTGAAATATACAATTACAAAATGTTCGTGATTGGGTTTCAGTCATACATTGTTCCAGCACCTGCCCCTCCACCAGTGCCCTATTCCCACCACCAATGACCCCAGATTCCCTCCCCTCCCCAGCCTGCCTCTATAGCAAGAACTTTTCCTTTTCTTCTCTTTCTCTCTCTCTCTCTCTCTCCCCCCCACCGTGAGATACACAGTTACAAAAGTGTTCATATTTGGGTTTCAGTCATACAGTGTTCCAGCACCCATCCCTCCACCAGTCAACAGTGCCCATTACCCACCACCAATGTCCCCTAATTTCCCCCCCTCCCCAGACTGCATCTATGGCAGGTGATTTTTATTTCTCTCTCTCTCTCTCTCTCTCTCTCTCTCTCTCTCTCTCTCTCTCTCTCTCTCTCTCTCCCTCTCCCTCTCCTCTTACACATTAGCTTGCCCTAAAGACATTTAGGGATTATCATGTAAGTGCCTTTGTGTATATTCAATGCGCAGTTCTAGTCTGGCGTTAACATTTCCCACAATTAGTAGAACACTTGGTTTATATTTATATTCCTTTATATCCCATTAATGAATGCAGTCATTCTATATCTGTCCTTTTCCTTCTGACTAATTTCACTCAGCAAGATAGTCTCCATGTCTATCCATATGCAGATAAATTTCATGAATTTATCTCCATGTCTATCCATATGCAGATAAATTTCATTTTCTGACAGCTGCATAGTATTCCACTGAGTAGATGTACCACAGTTTTAGCCGGTCTTCTGTTCTCAGGCATTTAGGTTGGTTCCAGATTCTGGCTATCGTGAATAGAGCTACAATGAATACAGAAGTGCAGACAGTGTTTCTGCTGTGTGTTTTTGGGTCTCCAGGGTATATTCCCAGGAGTGGTATTGCTGGGTCAAATGGAAACTCAATATCAAGTTTTTGGAGGACTGTCCATATTGTTTTCCAAAAGGCTGTACCAGTCGACATTCCCACCAGTGGAAGAGAGTCCCTTTCTCCTCTCACCAGTTGTTTTTGTTCTTTTGGATGTGTGCCAGTCTCTGGTATGAGATGATACTTCATTGTTGTTTTGATTTGCATCTCCCTATGATTAATGATGAAGAGCACTTTTTTCATATGCCTTTGGCCATTCGAATTTCTTCTTTTTGAAGTTTCTATTCATTTCTGCTCCCCATTTAGGACAAAGGATTTTTTGGGGGATTACTATATTTTGATCCTGTTGGGTTTTGTGGGGGTTGGGGGTGGGGAGTAAAGAACCTGGTAAGTGGAAGGGAAAGAATTGTTGCTACAAATTACAAGAAATGCTTTACTGACTCTGACCTTCCCAACCCAAGCAGCCCTCAATGTATGTCATGCTTTGCAGGGAGATGTGCCCTCCTGGATAAAGACTAGAATTGCTAGGAAAGTGTTGAGAACAGAGAGTGGAGGAAGTTTTCTTGATGCTGACAGAATTGGGACATTAAAGAGGGCGTACTAATCCTTAGACATTTAGAAATAATTATTTTATATATCTACTACTACTGATACAGTAGTGGGTTTCCTGGAATAATTCATTACCAATATATTAGGACTATAAGTATTTTAGAGAGAAAAGCAAGAATGCAGAGAATGCTTATTGGCTTAGGAGAAAACTTTAACAGTGTTACAAAGGGAGGACAACAATGTAAATATCAAAGGGAAGCAGAGACTTACCTGACCTAACCCGACCCCTCTTCCTCCCTCAGTCTGCACTCAGGAAAGTAGCTAGCACATATGAAAGGCTTTGTAAACAGGTGACAAACCTGTAGCTTAGTGGCCAGTGGGTACCACCTTCCTGCAAGTGGAAAGAGACTCATTATTGCTTCACTCCCCTGTGCTAGCTAATGGTCTCTCAGGGGCTCACCTCACTTCTAATTTCAAGGGAAAGGTTTAACAGACAGGAATAGAAATAATAGTGTTTTATGCAATTTAGGAAAGACTCGGAATCATTGTTCTCCTGCCTCCGACAATTAAACTCTTTCCTATTCTTTAGAGGATGGTGTTACTTAATCTCTAAAGCATCTTCACTCTCTGGAACTCACATCTTACAGTGAAATTTCTTTCCTGTTTGATCACCTGTAATTTAATTAATCATTTCTTATGGATTTACCTTTCTCTCTGCAGAGGCTCCAACTCCTTTGATAACTAAAATTCACTGAGTCACAGAAATTCTTCCTCTGCTTTTTTTCTTTTCTGTTTGAGAGGTTTTGTTCCTGTTTTAAAAATGTCTGAACAATAGCATTGCTGTAGGGTCTTGCTAAATGCTACAGGAGATTAAAAAAAAATATATATATATATAATAAATGCACAGTTGCTCCTCAGAGCCTACTTTCCAAAGGGTAGTAATTAATAAGGAAATAAAATAGGACTGCACAGAGTGAATGCAGAGCAGTGTGCATTATGCTTGCACAGAAGATGCCAGCCCAGGGTTTCCTTTCCTGAGATCTCTGTGGTCCTGTTTACTGGTGTGCTTGCTCAAGGCTATTGTCAATTTCACTCCTCCATAGATTCTAAGCTACTGATTTGATCCTGTAGATCTAAAGTACAGGTAGTCTAAAGATTTTAAAGTTAGGGCATGGAGAAGTGACTCTGTGATAGAGTACCTGCCTTGCAAACATGAATTTGCCAATTTGGCCCCTGGTACACACGATGTCACATATATTAGAGTCATCTGAGGAACATGGTCTTTCCTTCCCTTCCTTTCTGGTAAAAATCTTTCTCACTTTAGCACTTCACCCACAGCCTCTTCAAAGTCTTTTTAATTTACTTCTTTACTAAAAGTAAAGTCCTTTACTACTTTTTACTTTACAACACTTTACTAAAAGTCTTCTTAGTTATGCCAGCACATGCTTTCAGGTAAGACTTTACAACTGCTCTAAAACCCATTGGATTTATTTAATTTTTTAAAAATTGTTATCAGTAAAATCCTTTTTTTAAAAAAAAATTGAATCACTGTGAGCTATACAGTTACAAAGCTTTCATGATCAAGTTTCAGTCAGTCATACAATGTTCCAACTCCCATCTCTCCACTAGCATACATTTCTTACCACCAATGTCCCCAGTTTCCCCTCCCGCCACTCCTCCAGCCCAACCTGCCTCTATGAACCTTCTCTCTCTCTCTCCCCCTCTCTCTCTCTCTCTCTCTCTCTCACACACACACACATTTTGGCTTGCAATACAGATACTGAGAGACCATCATGTTAAGTCCTTTACCCACTTTTCAGCACACATCTCTCATCCAGAGTGATTGATCCCTTACAACCATCATTGCCCATTTGTTTTAACTGATTATTACTCAGTACCGAAGGCCTGCAATTTGGGAGTACCTAAGCTGGGTAATAAGGTACTTCTGTATTTGTGTGATTACAGTTGGGTTGTTGATAGGGTCTGCTGTTATCTAAAATTTTGACCCATGCCTTCAAAGGCATCGAAGAAATAGCTAAAAGGACAAAGAACCTCTGGCTCTGGGCACATCTCTTTGACTCCACCATTCTCCCTGCATTACCATACGCCTCAGAGACCTGGGCCCTACGAAAGCAGGATGAGAATGCTATTCGAGTCTCCCAGAGAGGAATCGAAAGGGCTATGCTTGGGATATCACGCCTCACTCAAGTGAGAGAAGGAATCTGGAGTTCCAACCTCCGTCGCTATTCCAGAATCAGGGACGCTGTCTCATTTGCCAAGGCATCGAAAATCAGATGGGCTGGACATGTAATGCGATTTACAGATGACCGCTGGACTAGAGCTATTACCAACTGGATCCCACGGGATGTCAAAAGATCACGTGGCCGCCCACCCACAAGATGGTCAGACTTCCTTGTCAAGACCCTGAAGGAACGGTTTGAGGCTCTTCATATTCCTGCATCAACCAGATGTCATTGGGCTACATTAGCACGTGATAAGGTCCAATGGAAATGTTGCTGGCGCCCGCTCGAGCAAATCTATGAATAATAGGATTCAAGTGAAGTGATCAAGTGAGCTATAGGATTTGTTACCAAGATAGAGCACTCACACTGTTAGGAGAGGAGCTTGCCATAGGCTGCTTCTGGATCCCCAAGAGAACAATAAAATCACCCCAGAATCAGTAGTCCAAGAAGAGGGAGAAGGAAGTGGATGTGCCTTTCATGACCTTGTTCTTCACTGTCAGTCCTGTGATATCCCTCCTAATACCAGAGCCACTAAATCCACCTGACTTCAAAGAGGGACGCATTAAACTATCTTATTGTTTTTGAGGAAAGCAATGTTGTTGGCTTAATTTTTAATTTTTTTAAATCAATAGAGTAGTCATTTATATTTTAATTGTTTCCCCACTTTTTACTGGCATATAGATTATATAACTATAAGGTGTTTACATATTGTCAGATTCCCTTTTGTTCGGAGAGCATGCTGATGAAAACTATTACAAGGGGACCAGGAAAAGATGGAGGGGGCGTCTTATTTCCTTTCCTTGGGCCTCACCCCAAGGGAGATTTACCAAGACTCCCACCAGGCCTTTTTTTCTCTTTTCCTGATGAGGAGGTGGGAATCTCCCAAGTCATGCCAGGAGGCCTGGGGTCTCCCCAGTGAGTCTTGCCTAACCAAGCAGTGAGTCTTGCCTACTCACTTGTGGGGCCTGAGACTCTGGTGCCATTCTGGCTCGGCCATGCAGAGGATTACTCAGGTTACCCATGCAGTGCCTAGTGCTGAGAGCTTCCAGTGCTACACCCAGATCCTTGGAAAACCTGTGGTGCCTGGACTGAATCAGAGTTGACCACATGCAGTGAATCTGTGCTATTCTTTCCGCTAGAAAATTAATCCCCACTAGGTTTTTGTTTGTCAGTTTGGTTTGGGGCCACATGTGTTAGTGCTCAAGGCTTATTCCTGACTCTGTGCTCAGGGCTTGGGAGATTGAACACAGCTTGATCTTGTCCAAAGCAAGCACCCTGCCCACTGTACTATTGCTCTGGTCCCTGCACCAGCTGTTTAAAAGGAAAACTCCTTTGATGTTTGTAGAGAAAAGTTTATGAGTAGGAGCAGATTTTCCGTGTGTCTGCAGTTCCAACAGTTTCTGTTCTCTGGATAAACCACTCTTGTGCTAGCAATTTCTTAACTACTTACCTGAGTGTTTATGACCAGTGTCAGGCGATTCTTGCTCCAGCTGATTAAGAGCAAAGTCTTGATATCTGATCAGGAAAAATTTAAAAAGAGCAAATGTCTTGTCTCAACCATTGCCTGCCAGTCTCGGCTCTCTAATGGATTCAAGGAAAGTTGTGATTTTGCATATTTCTCAGCATTTGTTGTTGTTTTCATAAGTGGCAAGAAAGCTCTTCTCAAGTTTTTATATCATTAGTAGAAGTTGGAAGCATAGTTTCATTACACATTCATAGACATATGCTTGAATTATTTAAAGCAATTATAGCTATTGCTCTTATTTGAGCTCAAAAGTGAGGCAATATGGAAATTGACTTTCTTGGGAGAAAAATGGTGGGAGGCAGGGTTTGGGGCTCATGTTCAGTGGAGCTTGAGGAGCTGCTTCTGGCTCTGTGCTCAGGGATTTCTCCTGGAGTTGCTAGGGCGACCCTAAATGGTGTCACGGTAATCAAACGAGCTATAGTAAGTGCCTTAACCTCTCTACCATCTATCCAATTCCTTTCCTGTCTTTTTTTAATGTGTTCTTACCAGTGTTCTCTGCTTTCTGATATTAGAAATTATTCCAATAGTGACATATATTTTCTCTTCCTGACAGCTGGAATCAGCTATTCCTCAAGCTTTTCTTGTGGGAATTGGGACTTGGAAGCCTCTAAGCATGAGGGTGATGCATTGTGAGGGTTTACTTGTTTCAAATTCATTTCAGTGAACAAAACTAAGTTCTGAATTTTTTTTTATTAAAGACAATCATGAGTTTATATTGAAACCTAATTTCTTATTCTTTCTTTCTTTCTCTTTTTTTTTCTGGCTACATCGTGCAGAGCTCAGGGTTTTCTCCTGGCTTTGTGCTCAGGGATCACTCCTTAGAGGTGCTCAGGGGACCATATGGGATGCCAGAGATAGTGCATAGGTTGGCCTCTTAAAAGGCAAGTGCTTTGCCTGTTATACTATTGATCCAACCCCTTGGACCTTTAATTTAAAATCAGATTTACTCAATTCGATAGTATCTTATTTCTACTTTTCCTTTCTACTCTGCCAACTGCTTCATGCTGAGTCATTCCTCTCTTTTTCCTCACAGCCAAAGGGCACTGCTCAACAAAAAATTATGCTCCCTCCTCTACTACATTTCATTTCCAAAGGCAAGTTAAAATGGGGGGAAACACAATGACATCTCTAGAAAGTAGCTTAAGTGGTACCATGGAATCAACCAAGGCTTTTTACAGTTGCCTAACTAGCTAACGTCTCAGACCTCTGCCTGTTCTGGTTTCGTTTGATCCTTCCTTCCTTCCTTCCTTCCTTCCTTCCTTCCTTCCTTCCTTCCTTCCCTTCCTTCCTTCCTTCCTTCCTTCCTTCCTTCCTTCCTTCCTTCCTTCCTTCCTTCCTTCCTTCCTTCCTTCCTTCCTTCCTTCCTTCCTTCCTTCCTTCCTTCCTTCCTCCTCCCCTTCCCTCCTTCCCTCCTTCCTTCCCTCCCTCCCCTTCCCTCCCTCCCTCCCTCCTCCCACCCTCCCTCCCTCCCTCCCTCCCTCCCCTCCTCCCTCCTCCCTCCCTCCCTCCCTCCTCCCTCCCTCCCTCCCTCCCTCCCTCCCTCCCTCCCTCCCTCCCTCCCTTTCTTACATTGAGGCACTGTGAATTACAATTAATGATGATTTTCCATGTACATAATTCTACCACCATACACATTACCCACCTCTCTCCCCAGGTTTCCATTGCCTCTCTGTTCACCCCAACAACTTTCTTGTCCTACACACACAGACACACACACACACACTCTCAAGTTTTGTGGATCAATCTTCCTGTTGTGTTGCCTTTGATCCTTTATAAGCCCCACAAATGAGATATCATTCTATACTTATTTCTTTTCTTCTGACTTCACTCAGCATTATCTTCTAATTCCATCCATGTTACAGCAAATTACATGCTTTTTTTTCTTTGATCTGCATAGTATTGCATTGTGTATCTGTCTTCCCATTGTTCATCGATTTACTCCAGCGGGCACCAGCAACATCTCCATATGTCCTGTCACAAGCAAGTGTAGCCTAAGGCATCTGCTTGCTCCAGAGACAGGAAGAGCCTCAAACCATTCTTCAGGTCATGGAATTGAGGTCCATAATTGTTACTAGTTTTTGGCATATCAAATAAAACATGGGTAGCTCGCCAGGCTCTGCCATAGATGGTATACTCTCAGAAGAAGGCTCTCATCTCGAGAATTTACTGGTGAAACTTAAAGGGGAAAAATCAGGTTTTCTCTTGGATGGAGCTCTGAGGGACTATGGAGTCTGGATGTTGAGAATGACTGACCACATGATGTATGGGTTGCTCTGGCTTCTTGCTAGGCTTACTGGGATGACGGGTATCAGTTAGAACCTGTCTATAACAGTATACAGTGTATAAATGTGAAAGATCCTGGGAAGGACCTTATCTGTATTACAACTTTTTGATCATTCATAGATGGATATTTGGGTTGTTTCTATACCTTGACTATTGTACCAAGGTGAACATAGGTGTTCATATATTCTTTTGAATTAATGTTTTTGTCTTGGGGAGGGTAGATGATAAAAAAGGGCTATCACTGGGTCATATGGGAGTTCTGTGCCTACTTTTTTGAGAGATCACACACCATATTGTTTTCCCATGTTGCTGAACCAGATGACATTCCCACCATCTGTAGATAAGGGTTCCTTTCCCACCACCACCCACCACGACAATGACTTTCTTCAGCCTTTTGGGTATGTACCATTCTCACTGGTATGAGATATCTCAGTGTTGTTTTGATTTCATTTCTCTAATCATGAGTGAGGATAAACACTTTATCATGTGTCTATTGGCCATCTTTCTGTCTTCTTTGGAGAAGTGTTCCTCTCCCCCATATCTGGAGAGAATCCAATCCATCCAAAAAAATCCAAAAACAATGTCTTTTTTTTGTTACTGAATTTTGTGAGTGCCTTACAGATCCTTTATCTGATGCATTGTGTGCAAATATTTTTCTCCCATTCAGAAGGGTGATGAGTTCCTTTTTATTACGACGAGTTTTGTGATGAATTCCTTTATGCAATGCAGAAGCTTTTTTAATTTGATGCAATCCCACTTGTTTTTGTTGTCATTGCCACTGTGGCTGTCTCATCTCATTGAAGACTTCTCTGTGGTCAATTTCAAGTTATATGGCCAAGCACAACTTCAAGGAGTAGGATGGTACACTCTTATGGTGAAAGAGGTTTGTGGGGGATGTTTCAGAATATTTGCTGAAAAATATTATTTTTATTATTCATATTTAAAAAGAGGAAATGAAACACCAAGAAGGTGACTGGTAGAAATGCAGTGAAAACCCACCTGATAGAAATCTTTTGTAGACCATGTAAATTGAGCTTATAGCAGAAATAGAACAGCTTAGTTTATTTTTTTTGTTTTTTTTTTTTTACTTTTTTAAATTTTTTATTTTTACAATTACAAATATATACCATTAAAAAATTCATATTTGGGTTTTGGTCATACAGTGTTCCAGCACCCATCCCACCACCAGTGCCCATCTCCAACCACCAACGTCCCCCGGTTCCCTCCCCTCTCCCCCAGCCCTCCTCCATGGCAGGTTCTTTATTTCTTTCCCTTTCTCTCTCTTTCTCTTTTCCTTCCTTTCCAGACTATGGATTACAGAACATACATTAAAGGGTTGTCATGTGTATCTTTTTGCCTCTATTTAATGCTCAGTTCTAGGTTGGCATTAGTACCCTCGACAATTGTTAGCACACTGTTCCATTTTCTGTCTTACCTAGCCTCTGATTACCACACGTTTGTGATAATTTCCACCTTCGACAAGACCTCCTGATATATGTTTCACTTGACCTTGGATATTGGTATCATAGTATGTACATATAATTATGTTATGCAGATAAATGCAGTTCGCTCAACATAATCTTCTCCATGTCCATCCATTTATAGGCAAATTTTATGACTTCATTTTTTCCTAACAGCTGCATAGTATTCCATTGTGTAGATGTACCAAAGCTTCTTTATGCAGTCATTGATTCTAGGGCACTCTGGTTGCTTCCAGATTCTGGCTATTGTGAATAATGCTGCTATGAACATAAAAATAGGGATGGTGTTTCCGCTGAGTATTTTTTGGTTTCCCAGAGTAGATTCTCAGGAGTGGTATGGCTGGGTCAAATGGGGGTTCAATTTCTAGTCTTTGGAGGAATGTCCATATTGTTTTCCAGAAAGGCTGTACCAGCCGGCATTCCCACCAACAATGGATGAGTGTCCCCTTTTCCCCACATCCACACCAGCACTTGTTGTTTTTGCTCTTTTGAATATGTGCCAGTCTCTGTGGTGTAAAGTGGTATCTCATTGTTGTTTTGATTTGCATCTCTCTGATGATTAGTGATGATGAGCATTTTTTCATTCTAATTTCTTCTCCCCATTTTTTGATGGGGTTGTTTGTTTTCTTCTTGTAAAAGTTCTACCAGTGCCTGATATATCCTGGATATTAACCCCTTATCAGATGGGTATTGGGTGAATATTCTTTCCCATTCTATGGACTGCCTTTGTATCTTAGTCACTGTTTCTTTTGAGGTGCAGAAGATTTTTAGTTTCATGTAGTCCCATATGTTTATCTTTTCTTTTTTTTTTGCCTCCTTCTTTCGTTTTTTTTTTTTATCAAAGAGTTGGGGGGGGGGGGGGGGAGGGGTGGAGAACGAGCGACCAACCCCCGGGGGGTGGGGTTGCAAAACAACCCCCCCCCCTCCCACCAAAATTTCTTTCTTCTAGTTGCTTTGTTAGTGATGTTTCACCTTTGAAGATGCCATTAGCTTCAATGTCGTGGAGGGTTTTTCTATATTTTCTTCAATGTACTTTATGGATTCAAGTCTGATATTGAGATCTTTAATCCATTTTGATCTGATTTTTGTGCATGGTGTTAGACACAGTTCCAAATTCATTTTTTTACATGTCGCTGCCCAATTTTCCCAACACCACTTGTTGAAGAGGCTTTCCTTACTCCATTTTAGACTCTTTGCACCTTTATCAAAGATTAAATGCTCATGTGTTTGAGGTTGGGTGTCAGGATACTCAATTCTATTCCATAGGTCCACAGGTCTGTTTTTATTCCAATACCATGCTGTTTTAATTACTACTGCCTTGTAGTACAGTTCGAAGTTGGGAAAGGTGATGCCTCCCCATCTTCTTTTTACTGAGGATTGCTTTAGCTATTCTTGGGGGGTTTATTGTTCCATACAAATTTCAGGAGTGTTTGGTCAATTTTTTGAGGAATGTCATGGGTATCCTTATAGGGACTGCATTGAATCTGTACAGAGCTCTAGGGAGTATTACCATTTTGACAATGTTGATTCTCCCCATCCATGAGCAGGGAATATGTTTCCATTTCCTTGTGTCCTCTTTTATCTCTTGGAGCAGTGTCTTGTAGTTTTCTTTGTACAGGTCCTTTACACACTTGGGTAAGTTGATTCCTAGGTATTTGATTTTCTGTGACACAATTGTGAATGGAATTGTTTCCTTAATATCCCTTTCTTCTCTTTTTTGTTATTTGTATATAGGAAAGCCACTGACTTTTGGGTGTTGATTTTGTATCCTGCCACTCTACTATATGTGTCTATTGTTTCTAGGAGTTTTTTGTTAGAGAGTTTAGGGTTCTCTAGGTATAATATCATGTCATCTGCAAATAATGATAGCTTGACTTCTTCCTTGCCTATCTGGATGCCCTTGATGTCCTTTTTCTCTGATTGCTATGGCAAGTACTTTCTATACTATACTGAATAAAAGAGGTGAGATTGGACAACCTTGTCTTGTCCCTGATCTCAGGGGAAGGCTTTCAACTTTTCCCCATTTAGAATGATGCTTGCTGTGGGCTTTTGGTAGATGGCTGTAACTATCTTGAGGAAAGTCCCTTCAAATCCCATTTTTTGGAGGGTTTTAATCATGAACGGGTGCTGGATCTTGTCAAATGCTTTCTCTGTGTCTTTTGATAGGATCATATGGTTTTTATTTTTTCTTTTATTGATATGATGAATTATGTTGATTGACTTGCGAATGTTGAACCATCCTTGCATTCCTGGGATGAATCCTACTTGGTCATGATGTATAATCTTCTTGATGAGTCTTTGGACTCTGTTTGCTAGTATTTTGTTGAAGATCTTAGCATCCGTGTTCATCAGGGATATTGGTCTGTAGTTTTCTTTCTTTGTGTTGTCTCTCCCTGCTTTGGGTATCAAGGTGATATGCACCTCGTAGAAGCGAACAGTTTAGTTTATTATCTTGTTTTATTTCTCAGCACTTAGAATGGTACTTGACACATAGTTGGCATTTAATAAACATTTGTGGGGGCAAAGAAATGAACTCATGGGTCTTGATTTTAGGGGATAAGTATAAGGAAGTCTTTCTCATATTAGAACTAATTTAAGTGCTCCTTTAAAATATTTAAGTAACTATGGAAATGCACCTTTTTTGGATTCATTAGCTCCTATCACTATCACTATCTTCCTGCTCATCATTGATTTGCTGAAGTGGGTTCCAGTAACATCTCCATATGTCCTGTCTCATGCTAGTAGAGCCAACGGTATCTGCTTGCTCCAGGAACATAAAGAGCTTCAAACTATTCAAAGTTATGTCATTCATGGGAATGACATAGCATAATAGTTACTGGTATTTGGCATATCAAATACTACACGGATAGCTTGCCAGGCTTGTCGTGCAGGTGGCATACTCTTGTAGTCACCTCTAAATATAGCATTTGCCGTTTGAGCCGGGCTGTGATAGGCTCGTCTGCTGGGTGGAGTTCTGATGAGAGGGAGGTCTGGATGTGGAAAATGGTGGTCTTCATGAAGTGAAGACTCTCACTTCTCTCTCTCTCTATCTATATTTCTCTTTCTTTCTCTCTTTCTCTCTTTCTCTTTCTTTCTCTCTCTCTTTCCTTCCTTCCTTCTTCCTTCCTTTTCTTTCTTTCTCTCTTTTCTCTCTTTTTTTCTCTTTCTCTCTTACTCTCGTGACTTGTTGTGAGGCTCTGCTGGGGTGGCGGACCAGGGCCTAGAATTGCCATCCTCCCGACACCTCATGAGCGGCTGGGCACAGAGAGAGCCGGTAGCAGCTCTGCCCCCATGTCTGTGAGTCTCTGGATCAGCATACCTGGGCTGGATTGAAAAACACTGCTGCAGGGTGGGTGTCGATGGGCTGTGATAGGCTCGTCTGCTGGGTCTAGTTCTGACAAGAGGGAGGTTCGGATGTGGAAAATGGCTGCCCTCATGGAATGGGGGAGTCGTCTGGCTTGTTGTGAGGCTCTGCTGGGGTGGTGGGCCACGGGCAGAACCCGCCATTATTAAATATTCAAATCAGACAGGGCTGAGTTGCTGACCCCTCAGTCTGTGCTAGGCTGATGAGGGATCCTGTGCTAGGCTGATGAGGTATGAAGGAGGGCAGGGTCGGGCTCCCCCTGCCTCTGGGTCAGACCCTTAGAAGTCTGAAAACAGCATGCATCACAACTATAGCCACTTTCAAGGTCTGGACTGAATAGTTTGGCAGAGCCACACCAGATAGAATAGTCTCCAAGCCCAGGTATGCACGACTGGGTGATTGAATCCACCTGGCTTCCTGGGGAGCTGAAACTGGGGCATTGGGGCGCCCTCCCCAACTCAATGCCCTCTGGCAAGGCCTTGTGGGCCCGCCCAGAACTTGACCAGCTGGACCGTGCGTGGGGGGTTCCATGTACCCCCATGATGCATGGGTGCAGAGCACCTGCGCATTATTTCAAAACCTAGTATATTCATCTAACTGGTATACTATCATGTTTTCTAGAAACGAAGTGTATGGGTATGAGGTGAGGTCTGGGGGACCACCTCGGTAATTTCCAATATGGTGGACTCAAATGGCACAATGAGATTTTAGAATCTCCATTGACTTTTGTCTAACACCATGTTCATCGACTGTATTTAGAGAATTAGCTCCAACAACCAATATAGAATGGATTGTTCAGTGTATGAATAGGAAAAGCTCAAATAGACATTGAGATAAATGTGAAATAAGTGTTATCAGTAGCTGTAGTGATGGTGTGTCTGGGGATTGTCAATAGAAAACCTCTGTGTTCTGGAAACCCAGAAAGTGAATCCAAGAACAGACTGGCCAGATTCCCAAACATCTGCCTAGAAAAAAAATAGGCATGACCTTATCATTACTGTTTCCTTATATGAACTGTAAGGATCAACATGATTGCAGCTGGCTAAGTGAGCAGGCATCGGGGATGGAGGGTGGGAGGGAAATGCGGGGTCTCTGGTCGTGGTGGGGACACACTGGTGGGATTGGTGCTGGATGATGAACCTTTCCTGCAACTGTATTGTGAAAACCTTTGCACTTTGTAAATCACGGTGTTTAAAATAAATCATTAAAAATAAATATTCATATCATGTGAGGTTATATTTTGATGTTTAAGCTCTCTACAGATTGATTTATTTTTTGTAGTTTGGGTTTGGATGCTGAGTGTTTACTCCTGGCACTGTGCTCAGGAATCGTTCTTGGTAGTGTTGGGGGGACCATAGGTGATGCCAGGAATCAAAAGGGGCCTACACACTACAAGGCAAGCATGCTACCCGCTGAACTACCGGGTTCCATAATTTTAAAATTAGGTTGAGGGGTTGTTGGGCCACACCCAGTTGTGCTTCTGAGTTTAGGTACACCCCTGATGGTGCTGAAAGAATCCAGGTGGGCTGTTGGCAAGCACCTAATTCTCTTTACTATCTCCCAGCCCCAGCCAGAGAGACTTTAAGATGATTATCAGAGACATTAGGAAAAGAGCAGTTGAAACTTCAAATCTTGATGAATTTATCACAAATCGGTTATTATAACCAAGGGTAAGGATGCAAGTTTTTATTTGGAAATGAATCATTAGCAAAAGAAACCATTTTAAAAACAGGGTACCCCTCAAAATTCTGGTTTCTTCAAATATCAGAATTTTCCTTCCTTCCTTCCTTCCTTCCTTCCTTCCTTCCTTCCTTCCTTCCTTCCTTCCTTCCTTCCTTCCTTCCTTCCTTCCTTCCTTCCTTCCTTCCTTCCTTCCTTCCTTCCTCCCTCCCTCCCTCCCTCCCTCCCTCCCTCCCTCCTCCCTCCGTCTCTCTTGGGAGGCCACACCTGGCTGGCTCTGCACTCCTGGAGGTGGTGGAGTCCCAATACGGGTGCCAGGGAACCAACCCGGGTCAGCCTTGTGCAAGGCAAGCACCCTGCCTCCATAACCGCCCCCTTAGCCCTGCCCCCTACTCCCCCACTGCCCTTCTTTGGTTAGTGAGTGAGCGCGCGGGATGAGGAACCGGAATCCCGCCAAATACTCTGTAGTCCTAGGGCTTCTTTTTCTAACTCGTGCACCAAACTGGCACTGGCAGAATCAAGGTAAAGAATTTTGCAAAAAGCAAGACACAACCGTTCTATTAGTTTTAGCGGGTTATTGCCCCCACGGAGGTGCCCTGGGGCGGAGGGGTGGGCGCTGCGCACTGCCAGGCCGGCCAAGGCACGCCCCTTTCCTGTAGCTTTGAGACCCGGACCTCTCAGGCCGCGCCCCTCGGCCACTCCCCCGCTCCGCAACCCGCCGGGGCGGGACGCTGTCCCCGGGGAAACGGGACGCGCGACTCTTCTGAACTCCCTGGGCTCCGCGCGCCGACGCCAATCAGAGCCACTAGCCGCAGGTGCGGGCCGGGACTCGGTGCACGCGTATTGCGGGAGGAGGCGAGCGACCCCCGGGGCAGTGTGTGGAACGTCGTCAGTGCGTCCTCTTGGACGGACTTGATGGCCACGGGACGACGGTCAAGTTCCCGGGAGGTGTCGACCGAGCACCTAAGCCCGGGTGTCGGCCTGGAGGCGGTCATCTCAGGCGAGATGGAACTGGAGGAGGAGGAAGAGGAAGACGAGGAGCCGCGGCCAGGAGAGCACGGAGTTTTGCCCTGGACGCTCGCGTGTGCTTTCTGGGCCGACGCCTGCAACAACTGCTGGGGCTCCCAGAGGAGAAATGGGGTCAGTATTTGCAGAGCGAGGAGCACCGGCAGGTCCTGGGGAGTTTCTGGAGCGCCCCGGCCGCCTGGTGTTTACCGTTGCTGCTGCCAAGTGCCTTGAGGCCTCCCGAGAGGTAAGTGAAGGCGAGGGGGCGGGGTGGGGGCACTCGGACACCCCAATCCGCCCGACCAAAAGGAGGGAATACAGAGGGAAGGCCAGTCCTGCTACACTCCTGGGATCCCGCAGAGCGCGCACAAGAAACAAACTTTGCTGAGAGTGTCAGTCATCTCTGGGGCCCGCTAATCCCCACTTGCGTTCACACTTCCGACAGGGACGCTCGGTTGGTTTCTGCACCTGAGGAAACTTGGAGCGCAGTGCCCAGAAGCCTCTGCCGCGTGCGCCCTGGGGCCAAGAGCATCTCCTGCTCCGCGGAACTTAGTTTTAGTAGCTCTTGGGTCTGTTTACAGACTTGAACTTGGCTTCGACTGAAATCAAATTGTCCTGCAGGCCTTAGTTTGCCAGCCGACTACACTGCACCCCGAGGGCAGTATTGCTTCATTTCCAACGAAGTTTTCTGGACAATCAACATTCACATGTTCTGTCAAATTGCTCTCTTTTATTTTTTGTTTGTGGGCCACACCTGGAGGTGCTCAGGGTTTACTCCAGAGTGGGCACTCGGGTATAACTCCTGGTGGGCACCGGGACTGGGTGATGGAAATCTGACAAGTGCAAGGCAAACACCCTGCCCACTGTACTGTCTCTCAGATACCTTTTGTTAGGGTTAAGATGTCTCTCTGTAGCCTTTTTTTTCCAAGCGAGAGGACTTTAGGGTTAGTTTTAAAGACCTCAAAGCATCTCGATTTAATATTGACCCTCGTTATACTCTTTGGGAACTAAGAATTGCCTGAGGGGCATGTGAATTTTGAAGTTGATTTGGTTGTACTTCTCTGCTTACTTTGATTGAGAAAAAGATTTGCCAGTAGAAAAGAAGATAGAATACTTAACTCTAGCATTAAATTAAGTTAATCATTAGATCTGAAGAAATGACTCGGATGTGGATTATGGAAGTGTTAGACTTTGTCTATTAAAGACTTTTACTTCGAAGGTGGACATCCAAATAAACCTTAGTGAATCCTCTATTTCCGTTTGGCTCATTTCCAAACAAGAAAAGCTCATACATAACTTGCTAAGAAGGAAACATTCTCAGTGTTTCTTATATTTGTTTTTAATTACTAGATATTATGATCTTTAGCGATCTGGTGTAACTGGCATGCCATTTCTATACACACCTATAACACTGTGAAATTAGCATTAAAATAAAAAAAGTGTACACACTTTGCTGCAGAGGGCAGAGCAGTGGAACTACCTGATCTATATAGGTAGGTGAGGTGCCAGCTTTCATTTTTCTGCTAGCAGTCTAGTCACAGGGTAGATCAAGTCATTCTGCCTTACTAACATGGAAACTTCAGCTAATTTTCTTGCACCTATTTCAGATTCCAAGAGATCCAAAGCATAAACTTGTTTATATTGCCAAGAAGATGACTAAAAATGTGGCAGTGCATGATTTCTCTCAAACACTGGTGTTTGGAGAGTTGCCAGTCTCATCTCTGGAACATGTAGCTACTTTCTTAGACCAGGTATTATTTTCTCTTTGATATTTGAATCTTTAGCACATGGGATTATTCACAAATGCTCTGGCTCATTGTTTATTGTATTTTTTTAAAAGAGAAGTAGGATGTAAGAGTGTAAAGAGAAAATTCTTAATTCTGCATTTAAAGACCACTTGAAAAATGAATTGATATTGATCTAAGGGTTTTTTGTTTGTTTGTTTGGTTGGTTGGTTGGTTTTGGACCACACTTTGCAGTGTTCAGGGTTTATTCCTGGCTCTGCAACTCAGGAATCACTCCTGGAAGTGCTTAGGGGACTATTATATAGGATGCTGAGGATGGAAGCCGGGTTACTGCATGCCAGAAAAGTGTCGCACTTGTTGTACTATTTGCTCCAATCCCCGGTGTGAATATTAAGCAGGTAGAATTTGCCCAGATTATTCTATTTTTCTTTATTTTTAAATAATAGAGGTAAATTAAAAGTGACTTGAATATATAGCTGTGGGGTTTGAACTTTGTGTGCCTAGTAAAGATAATCACGGGCAAAGGTACCCTCCCATTCAGACCTGTGGTTCTCAGATTTTGCTGCTTAGTGCAATCACCTGGAGGAACTTTCCAGTCTACCAATGACCAGGCCACAGATGATGCCAGTTGGATGAAAAAGTGTGCGTGTGGAGCAGGGAGGGACTGGAGTCTCCAGGTGATTCTAATTGCCCCAAATTTGGGAGCCCCTGAGTTTGATATGAATAAATCATTTCTCTAAATCAGTGAAGACTTAGTGATATCAACGAGGACATGATGTACAATCCTGCCAGGGTCTATTTAAGTAGCAGTAACTTCCAACTTTTAAGTTTTTATTAATCTGCCAGTATCCCTCTTTGAGGTCACTCCTACTTAAAAACTGTTTTTCAATTATTAAACAACTGTTTAATTTTTAATAATAAAAACTTATTAAAAACTATTTAGTGGCCACATGTGGTGATGCCCAGGGCTTACCCCCTGGTTCTGCTCTCAGGGATTGCTCCTGGCCAGGCTTAGGAAACTTACGGGATGCTGAGGTTCAAACTAGCATCAGCAGCTGCCTGCAAGGCAAGTGACCTCCCTACCCGCTGTGTTCACTGGCCCTTATGTGGTGTCAGGGATAGATTAGGAGTTGGCCACATGCAAGGAAATACCCTAACCTCTGTTAGGGCGTTATCTACGTCTCCAAGTTCCACTTTGAAAATACATCCAGAATAATACCCTTTACCCCTCTTCTGCTGCCAGTTGGGTCCAGTCCTTCTTTCCCTCTGACCTGTGGTGCCACCTTAGCCTCTGACTGGTCTTCCTACCTCTGTACAGACTCCAGCAGGGTCTTTGCTGGAAAGACCGTGGGTCAGAGTATGCCCAGACCCTACCCTTGTTCTCGATTCTCTCTAAATTAGAGTGTCTCCATATGCTAATGAAAATCCAGGCTTTGTGCACCCCTCATCTCACAGTGGATCAGCATGTGAGCAGCATGTGGGTAAAACTTGGTAGGCACCAAGACTCTCAAATGCCATCCCAGAGCTATGAATCTGGGTTGCCAGGAGATTTTGGTGCTCATTAAATTCAGAATATGAGCTCTGACCTCTCTGTGACCTCTCTGATATCTTCTCACTGACAAACTCTGGGTCCACTTGCACTTCCTCTGGTACCTCAGACACATTTTTGCCAAGGTAAGAGCCCAGGAAATGGAACATTCTACCAACTCAGTTTAGACTCCATCTTTGTACTCTGATCCTCCAAGCTCTGACAAGAGTGATTGATCCCTAAGCACAGACCCTGAGCACTTCGAATATGAAAAAAAATGTTAAATGAATGAGAGTCAATTTATATCCTTTATTTATCATAGACAATAAAAGACACTAAAAATTTAGGATATTCTTTTAGCTGGTGTGATATCTGATATTTCCATTCCTATTTTTTCTGTCACTTGGGGAAATATTTGAAGGGGGATGTTGGGGAGAGTTACACACAGCTGTGGTCAGTGCTACAAGAGTAGTTCTATGCTCAGGGATCACTGCTTGGGTGTAGGCTTAAGGGACTATAGTCCATGCCAGAGGATTGAAGCCAAATCAACGTTTGCAAGGTAAGCACCCTCCTGCAGTACCATCTCTCCGGCCTTCAACACTTGGGAGGAATTCTGTGCTAATAAGCTCATGTATCACTGTATCACTATCTTCCCGTTCATCATCGATTTGCTCAAGCAGGCACCAGTAACATCTCCATATGTCCTGTCTCATGCTAGTAGAGCCCAAGGGCACCTGCTTGCTCCAGTGTCAGGGAATGCCACCGGGGTCCCGACAGTGTCAGGACAGAAGTTCTCTTCTACCTCCAAGGACGCTGGGAGAATAGATGAAAACTCACGAGTCGGTGCAGTTCCAAAAATGGCTTTTAATAGTACAAAAGCTCTTCCATAGCAATCCAATATAATGAACAAACTCTAGCTCTGGTCCGAACTTAGACCATACAAAAGAGCCTAAGTCTCCCACCAAAGAGAGAGAGGATTTCACCCGAGCTGAGTCCTACCCAGAAGAAGGAACAAAAGGCCAAAGAGCAAAAAGCCAAAAGCAAAGGACCAAAAGGCAAAAGCCACAGGAGCCAAAAAGCCGAAAGCTAAGAGGCCCAAAGCCAAAAGGTGAAGGGGCCTCAAGTCAGTCCCCCTTATATACACCAAAGTAATCCAACCGGGGAGGGTCATGTCAACAAAGAACCCTAAACAGAGTGTAGAAGAGCACAAAGAGAAAGAGAGAGAAAGGGAAAGAAATAAAGAACCTGCCATGGAGGTGGGCTGGGGAAGGGGGAAAGGAACCGGGATGTTGGTGGTGGGAGATGGGCACTGGTGGAGGGACGGGTGCTGGAACACTGTATGACCAAAACCCAAACATGAACTTTTTAATTGTATATCTTTTTATTTGTATATCTCACGGTGGTATAATAAAATACTTAAAAAAAAAAGAAGAGCAGTGCCACACTCTATTGCAGGTATAAACAAAGGACTAATCTCTTCTTCTGAGATTATCTCTTAAGTAAAACACTAGACAGAGAGAGGGGGCTGATATAAAGTAATACATCTTAATTTCATGAGCTTCATGTAATGTAGATGGTACCCACAAGGTCCTTCTTATTATTATCTGCACCAGGGTGATTCTGAGCATCTTGTTCTTGTGTACTGAAAGGGTCACACTCTCCTGCTTAGAGCAAACTAGCATGATCCTTCCTATAGTCTTCCTA